>JAZDUA010000603.1:600000-868847 GCA_038098605.1 Gryllus longicercus | reverse complement strand
TTTTAAACACACTACAGTTTGCGCGGATCGTCCATTCCGGGCATACAGTGACATGAAAACCTTTGATTAAAAATAATTGCTTAATTTTTTGTTTAATTACAAAATTTGGTTCAATTATTGTCAATTTCATGATCAGTCGTAAACATTTATATAAAATCTGAAGAGATTGTAGTAATTCACAACGTTTCAATAATATATTCGGAGTTGTATTGAAACCATCAAATACCTTTTTTCTTCTTTAGAATTCTTCCAGATTATCTTATAGGTAAACTCCTAAGAGTTGTGCCAATCGATTTATCTTGATAGGCAACAAAGGAACTATTGATCACCTCCCTATGACCGTAAGTCACCAAAACACTCTTTCAGAACCAACACTTACAATCTTCTCAACTGATTCGCAAAAAATTATTAGTTCCTCACCAGTAGACGGAGTGTCGAATGATACCTCGTTTGTCCAATTGATTGACCGGAAAAGGTCTAACCGTGACTGAAGAGCAGACGGACGGATGGACGGACGGACGGTTGGACGGGCGGACGGGCGGACGCAGTTTACTCGATTACTCTGTTACTGATAAATATAACTGAACTCTAGGAATGTTAAACACCTGTGCTCTTGGAAAAATGCAATCCCTTTTTATTATAAAGCGCAATCTGACTATAAAACCGAGCCTTCACATCAGTTAGCATTCCTGTGTGCCAATTATGATAGTAAAGTAGCCATTCCACATCAAACGCAACAGACGTATGTCACAATACAACACGGTATAGACCTTATCTATCAAAAGACAACAATTCACGCATTATCAACATAACCCACAAAAAAACGCTGACTTTTCCCTACAACACAAACTCTCCCACTTTTCAGTGGCTGTCTCTTAGCCATCCTGACAAATATTTCCATGCCCTTGTGACAAAAGAGCCCACGAGATGCGGGAGACGTGGGTATCACAGAGGACGCCACAAAGCATGACGTCAATACAATTTATTTCGCCACGCTTATCGAGCTGATTGACAGGGCGAGGGTCCTCCCGCGGAGCAGATAGGGCGGGTCGGAACACAAAGCCTCTGCGGACCTCCGCCCCCGCCTCCGCCCCGCCCCCGCCGCCGCCCCCGACTCCGCCCCCGACTCCGCCACCGCCCCCGCCTCGGCCTCCGCCTTCCGCCCCCCCGCTTCCGCCTCCGCTTCCGCCTCCGCCCCGCATCCGCCCCGCCCCCGCCCTCCGCCCCCCGCCTCCGCCCCGCCTCCGCCCCCCGCCCCCGCCCCTCCCCCGCCTCCGACCCCGCCTCCGCCCCCGCCTCCGACCCGCCCCCGCCTCCACCCCCGCCTCCGCCTCTGCCTCTGCCCCCGCCTCCGCCCCGCTCCCGCCTCTGCCCACGCCCCCGCATCCGCCCCGCCCCGGCCCCACCTCCGCCCCGCCCCGCCCCCGCCTCCTCCCCCGCCCCTGCCTCCGCCACCGCCACCCGCCTCCGCCCCCGCCTCCGCCCCCGCCTCCGCCCCGCCTCCGCCCCCGCCCTCCGCCCCCGCCTCCGCCCCCGCCTCCGCCCCCGCCTCCGCCCCCGCCTCCGCCCCCGCCTCCGCCCCACGCGCCCTCGCCTCCGTTTTGCGGCGCTCTCCAGAACCGCCGCTCGCCTCCCTCCAAACAGCCGAATAAATGGCGGAATTAATCAGCGAGGGCGCGCGAGAGCCGAAATAAACCAAACTCGCCGCCCGGTCAAATCCATCATTCGCGGGAAAGCGCGACAAAAACCCTCCTCTCAACGACTGGCGGAAGCCGCGTCTGTTTACTGAGACCTGCTCCATGAAAGATGATAGCGCGAATTCTGAAGTTATCTTCAACATCCGGCGCTTCAAACATTTGATGTTAGCGAATTCAGTAGCTACCTTACAGTTGCGATGACTTCGAATTAAGATATATCACCTCGACAATGACCTTTCACTACAAAATACTCGTAATTCCAGATGAATTATTGGGTGCTTTATTTTTTTACTGTATTTCTGGTGAATTAAATCATATTATTTGGGTATATTTTTCGTGCGGGCTACAACATTGGCGTTCAATAACGAGGTTATGTCTTCAAATGTGTTAGTACTTCGTCTCCTGCTATTTCATTTCGTGTAGATTCTACTTAATGAGTTCTAAACCACACTCAAGCAGTCGAGAAATATCCCAATGAAACGACTGTTAAGTTTTTTTGTTTTGTTGTAAGTAGTAATTGTCTAATCACATGATCACATCACAATCTACTTAGTAGTACTGAAAATAAACTTCAATAAAAAAAGTTTCCACCATTCAGAGGCAGTTAGATCAATATCTAGCCTCCAGTTGCAATTATTCAAAATCCGGAGATCAATTCAGTTACAGTACAACCACAAAATAAACCTATCGATCCCAAACAAATCAATCATTCTTTGTAAAGGGCAGCGAACGCCGAAATTTTCATCTCGCCTTAAACCATGAGCATTTACTGAGGCATTGTCCACGAAAGTAATAGTATGAATACTCTTCAATTTCATAATTATATCTTCAATATTAGTCGCTTCCGCCGCCCATAGACAGGGAGACAGTACCCTCTAGATGAAATGACAAAAACCTCTGCGTACAATTCAGCAAAACAACCATCTTCACAACAAACTAATCCGCGTTCGCCCCTTGATGGAATTCATCATTCTTGGACAAGGGACTTCAAAAGCTCCGCCAGACGCAACGTCCGGTGGAAACCATACCAAACTCTACTATGACACTGCAGTAGAAATATTATGTAGATTCTCTGGACAATAATACATGTGGAAGGTTTTTAAGGAGAAAATATTTAGAGTTCCCATTTCCTAAAATATTGAAGTTCATCATTAACTTGCAAGATAACTGACTGATTAAAAAATTCGCTCAAATGTAAGAAGAAAAAATGGAAAATAATGTTTAAATGTTAATATCAATCACTATTTGAACGAAATATAACTTGTGTAATAACATTTGCGGTGTCAAATTCTCAAAAATTTTCTTTCATCAAATGTACTCACGTTTTGAAAAGGTCCAAGCAGCAAGCCTTGTGTACTTACCTAAAACAAAAATAAAGGATTTCTTTACATTTGCAATAAATTTAACAACAATAATAACAATAACAATAATAACAATAATAATAATAGTAATAATAATAACAACATATTTAGTTTACTGTGTGGACTCATATAAAAAATAGACGACAAAAATCTACAAAGAAAGCTAATTAACACGTAAGAGAATATAAAGGCAAAACACGACAAAAATTAATAGAAAAAAATGGAAAGGACGCGAAATTCATGAAGAAGAGTTATAGTGTTATTTAAATAGAAATATTAATGAAAAGTGTTTTTTCAATATAAACAATGTAAGAAATGAAGTGCAATAGGTCACAGCAAATAAGAATACATGAAAGATAAAATGAACAATGCAAGTGAGTACAAGATACGAAGGAGAAGTGAATTAAAGGTCGTTTTGCGTCGAGAAAATGAACAATAATCTGATAAATGCAGGGCATTATTCCCGCAGTTTTAGAAGAGATTTCGCATACAAGCGCGATGACGGATGGACGTGTTCTGTTGATGAGTTTCGTGGTCGGTGATAATTTTGACAAAAATGTAAAGTCACATATTGAATATAGTTAACAGTAACAGAAAGATGAGAACATTTTGCTTTGTGAAATTTTGAAGTCAAAAACCGTATTTTAAAACAGTAATTCGGAACGTTCGTGTGTGAAACGAAAGGAAAATGGACTTTGACGCTGGACAGATGAAAACGGTCACTGGAGAGAAACATGTAATTCGTCATCAAGGTGTGCTCGTTCTCATCAAGAGAGTAAGTAAACATTTTAAAAGAGTTTAAAATTGTACAAGGCCGAAGATTATTATTCTGCAAAAATAAAATCGGAATTTCAATAAGAATTTTCAGTCATCAGTTTAAAAAAAATATTAACAATGTCGCACAGATCTGATCATAAATGAAATAAAGAATTGTAAATGTTATTTTAGTGTTATACTTTTTTGGTCGAATTATGATTAAAAGAAGGGCAATTGTAAATGTTTCTATTGTATTGAATGTTTATTTTCCAGAGGAAAGAGAAGAGAATAAATAGCATTACAAACTCAACATTGTGCTTCACGATTTTCTTACGAAAATGTTTTATTATTGCTAAGTAGTAAAACAGCGGGTATTCCAGTAAATTCATCAATCCTAGAATAAAAATTTTATCAGCTGTGAACTCCTACAAGCGACGTATTTTCAAGCTCACTTTATTAATTAATAAATTCCCTGATATACTGAAAGTATAAAAGGAAAGATTTAAAACCCTGAGAGAACATTATTATTAAAATAAAAAATACTGAGCTAGCCGCGAGACATTTACAAAGATAGAGGACATACAGAGGTTGTTTCAATGTGCGTAAGATAATTTGTCAAATATCTACCACACTAGCAGATTTAATAATAGTTGATAAATACATAATTTTCTTTAAAGGTAATAATATTCCTCTTTCCCTCTAATCAACACTGTACCGCTAAATTCGGAAAACCAAAACTCCGTGACAATTTGATTTACACAAGCAAGAAAGCTAGGCAGAATTCATAGTTCCCACGAATAAGACTTTTGCATTATTTTTCTACAGACAATTTTCTCATGTCATAGCATTTCATTACCTAACGACCTTTACTTAAATTCGCTCCTCTTCAGCCACACATTTTTAGAGCGTGAATAAGGTGCCTGGAACGCGACCACAACACCAGCTGTGGAGGCGCCCACATGCGATGGTCTCCACAGCGCCCCCTTGCGGCCCGAAACAGACCTCCCAGAAAACTTATCTAATTTCTCGCCGAACTTCTCACCAACAGACTAATCGGATTACATTATAATACATTAAATACATCGCAGGCCGCCCGAATGCCTGCTCGCCCAACCCCAACCCATCCCCCAACCCTCGCCCTGCCGCCCGCCCTTCCGCCCGCCCGCCCGCCCGCCCTATCGCCCGCCTACTCTATCGCCCACCCCACCTTGTCGCCCGCCCGCTCGCTGTTTCGCCCGCCCGCCGCTCTCTCGCCCACCCGTCTGTTCTCTTTTTCGCCCGCCCGCACTCTCGTCTGCCCGCCCGCTCTCTCGCCCACCCGCCCGCTCTCTCGCCCAGCCGCCCGCTCACTCGCCAACCGCCCGCTCTCACCCACCTGCCCGCTCTCACCCACCCGCCCGCTCTCACCAGCCGCCCTCTCTCTCGCCCACCCGCGTGCTCTCACGTTCGCCCGCCGACCGCTCTCTCATTCGACCACCGCCCGCTTTCTCACCCGCCCACCTACTTACCCAACCGCCTGCACCCCCAACCGTTCGCCCGACGTCACATCCTCCCAACCACCCGCCCTCTCGCCCGCCCCCTTCTGTCGTTCGCCCGCTCTCTCACCCACCCACACACTCACCCAACCGCCTGCTCGCCCAATCGCTGGCCCAAACGACTCACCCTCCCAGCCACCCGCCCTTTTCTTCCCTGCCCCCTCGCACCCCCTCCCCGCCCAGCTGCCCCTCGCCCAGCCGTGCACATGCAGCGACTCGGGCCGGGCTCGGGCGGTGGCGCAGACAGCTGCTCCAGTTTATGCTGCAGCGGCGCAGCGCTCGCTGCGGGCTTACGCCGCAAATTTGCTCGCGGGGAATAAATTAAGGCGTCTTAGCAGCCGCCCTCCGCTCTTGCTACCGCTGCTGCTGCTGCTACCTGCCGCCCTGTTATTGCTGACGCCCGATAATTGGGCGCCGCGCGTACGCGGACGGGCGGCGTATCTGCTGAGGCAGGCGCCGCCCACCCCCTCCGCTCCGCTCCTATTCGTAAAATTAATTTCCGGGGCTTTCCCTTGGAGGTAATGTATCGGCGTAGACGCTGAGCCAGCGAAATTTCTACGAAAGCAGGTAAAACGGAGGGGGGGGGTGCTGTGAAATAACAGTACATATACTTTTGTAAAATTACTCATTTGCTCTGAGGCATCAGCCATTCCAGAAAAAAAAAACTACGGTTGTTCATTTATAACTATCGCAATTTTCTACTTTTTAATATGTAAAAATTCTATTAATTTAGAATGCACAGCGTGTATACTTTGTTCTTTTTATTATGAGATATAATTACTTTCAGCAAAGGGAGAGCAGAGGTATTCCAAAATGTTCTCTGGACAAAGACCATTAAAACAGCCGTCAGAAAAATGCATTTGGATATGCGGTTACAATGTTCCGATAACGAGGAACTCGTAAGCAAAGAGTAAACAACTCATCCGCGCTAGTACAGAAAATAGGCAACAGAAAAGTTTCCAGGACGCATTTGAAAAAATAATTTCAGTGAATAGTTTTCAAATTCAGTGAAATGAATCAGAATTCAGCAGGGAATTAATTTCTCTAGCTTAAATATCCGGCGGCTCTTCATTCCAAAAGCAATACATTTCACTAAGCAAACTAGAGCAAAAGCTATTTGCAACATCTTTTCCACCCGCTTTCTAATGGCTTCTATGGCCCGTGTGTGTCCGCACTACTACGTGCCGTCTTGGTTGCCAGCCTCGAGGCGACCCTCCTCGTGCCCTTTCCCCTTATTTGCGAGCGACCTGCAGACGCGATAGCGGCCCTCCGCTTCTGACGCCCGCTCTCCACGCCGCCGCCCCCGCACTTGACGCCTCCGCCCTCGCTCTCGCTCTACACCTCGCCCTCTCCACAAACGCCCTCGGTCCCACGCCCGCCCCGCGCCCGCCCCGTGCTCGCCTCATGTCCGCCCCCACGCCCGCCGATGCCCCCGCGCCCGCCCCCGCGCCGCCCCGCGCCCGCCCCGTGCTCGCCTCACGCCGCCCACGCGCCCGCCCACGCGCCCGCCCACGCGCCCGCCCACGCGCCCGCCCACGCGCCCGCCCACGCGCCCGCCCCGCGCCCGCCCCCGCGCCCGCCCCCGCGCCCGCCCCCGCGCCCGCCCCCGCGCCGCCTTCGCCCTCGCCCCCGCTCTCAGCATACAGCTCGTCCCCGCCCCTGCCCTCTCCCGCCCCTTCCCGCCACTCTTCGACCCCTCCCAAGCCTCTGGCTCAGTCTCGGTCTCGCCTCCGCCCGGCGACCCTGTTGGAAGGTCAAGAGCTCCCCTCCCCAACTCCCCCCCCCCTCGGCGCGGAGGGAGCAACTTTTATACTCTCCTCTCCGCGTAAGCCGATCCCTCGCGCCTCCGCGAGTCCCATTCAAATACTGGGACAAGATGGCGGGAGGGCGCCGGGGCTCGTCGCAAGCCCTTCTGACGCAAGAGGGCGGCTCGCTCCGGGCGACTCCTCGCTACCCCAAGGGTCGAATTCATAGGAGGCACTTGAAATGAGAGTTCCTTTAGAGACCGATTCTTTTTCACAAGAGCCCTTATTCCGAAATTAGTGCGCGGTGAGTGACCACTCATTCGTTAAGGGAGGTCGCCCGCTCACTCTGCTTACAGATTCAGGTTCCGTACTTAGGCGACGTTTACTTCTATATGGACAATGATGATAATGATTTCAATTCTATACGTACTACATCGTTCGTGCAACGAGAAGGTTTATCATAAACAATGACACTCTACTGGAAGTGTACTAATGTGGAGTTACTAAGGAACAACTCTGACAGGTCGGGAAACAAATGAATGCCATGCAGGGCGATGGCATTGCAAGATATTGCGATGAAGTCATTTACAAATATACAACTGTAACGAACACACTGGCAAAATGAGTGCAGTTAGTTGCCATAACTTGCAGTTATGTTGCCAGCAGTTGCCAAGCAATATCTGTCAAAGCGGTCCCATCTTATAGTGATCTCTAGGAAGTGGCTTTCTATGATTCGCATATATTTGTCCGTTGCTTCAGAGCATAGCTAAGTGAAATTGCTTGGCATTGGTTAGAAATGAATGCTATGTAAATTAATTTGTTAGTGCATACTTGTGTATAATTGACTGATTTTTCCTGTTGGTGAATATTCGTGTAATCATAGGGCATAGTTGGCATATTTCTTTAAAATTGAGATTTTCAAGATTTTTAAGACATAAATCTCTCTCCCTAGTGATCTCTCTATGCCTACGCCGCTGCGTTCTTGTTCCTGGCACACACGCTCTCACTCATGAATTCTTCGAAACGAATTGCTACTCATTAACTTCATTCGTGACTAATCAATCTGTCCCATCATGTGTGACAAGTAAGCCTCTTGGGACTTAGTAACCGAAAAAGGTACACTTTTTCTAGATCTCCAGAAACGTGTATATCTACTTTTCATGTATATTTCCTATATTTTTAAACACTAATTAGAAACACTTTATTAACACCCATTTGTGCAATAATGTTAGATAATTGAAGAAGCTGTGGGTTATTTTAATATAAAAACTGCATAATAGCTGTTGAAATACACTGAATATTGAACTCTGGTTGACGCAACATATAACATGTTTGTCGTTATTCACTGAAAAGAATGCTACAAATTGATTTTTTCAATATTTTGTAATTTCTCAAAACAATTCACATAGCACGATCTCTTGTTATCTACAGATTTATTTATCTACCCCAACTTTCAACGACAGTTAAACGACAGTTTGTTTCTGACATCTCTGTGATTCTATCCATTATATATGCGCAATAATATTAAAAAATACACAACTGTAAGTGAGCAAAGATTTAGTTAGTATGGATATGTATTAAATGTTCGTAACCAACACGTAATTAGAGATTTCGCTAAAAGCTAGCACTAAATATGTCCACGTACGATTAGCGTGAATCAATGCTCTGCATTTTTTCGCAATGAACAAGCGAGTTCTCTAGACTGACGTTCGTATCAGAATTGCCTCATATACACACTGACAATAAATTCAGAACTAGGTGCAAATGCATTACAGTCATTTCGTACCTCCAGATAATGGGCGAAGATAATGGTGTAATAAACGGCGTCACCCGTACAGCTCGGAAAATAATGTTCCTAGCCTCAAAAGACTTCCTACGAACGTGCACAAATATTCCTCCTGTGAAAGATAACACTTCTAGACAAACTAGCCCGAGAGGGGGACGCGTTAAAAACAGCATTTAATACGCAGACTTTGCCCGTATGTTTGTGTAAAGGAACGTTTGAGAGTAGTTTATGTGGTTTACAAACTACAGCTCTAGCTGCGCTGTGGCCGTGCAAGCGCTTAGGTCTGGGTTGTTAATCATTCAGCCTGAGCTACGCATGAAGATAAGGCGACTGTAACTCGAAGCACGCTCATGAACATGGCATTTTCCTCCTGCGCTGTAGGTGCGACCGGAGAATTCCAACCCATTACTACTTCATTCAAACGATGTGGCACTTACACCTACTTCACAGTATTACAATAATAGATACATTACCATACTTTTTTTTTTTTTGCTCGCGAATCGGCCAACTAGGACCACGCGTTCATACATCCTGCATTTACCGTGGCTCAGTATCATATATCGCGGTAGCAGGTGCATGTATCTCCACTTGGGGGGGATCAGTATTTTTACTGAATCCGATTTTTATCCCCAGGGTTGTTAAGCCCTGGGGGTATGAAGATGAAATGATGATGATAATGAGGAGTGAAAGGACGACACACTCTACAGACACACACAAATACACCCATGCTCGAGGCGGGACTCGAACCCGTGATCTTCTGGTCCGAGACCACTCCGGCACTACTGCCTTAGCGATCTCGGCCATCTGATCGGCTATTACCATACCCATTATTATAATCACGTTTTTTAAAAACTTTATATACAATGCGGACCATAAATACCCGTACAAAAAATATAAGAAATCCTGTCAAAATCATACGAGTTTTCATGGTTTATTTACTAATAATAGGATAATATTTACTTTGTGCGATACGTCACTCAGTTTTCAAAACCTTAATGGGCTTCATTCTGATGTATTCAGTTAGTCCGTCACAGCCACCTGGATGTTCTCATTCGAGTCAAATCCTAATCCCATTAGTTTTATTTTTAGTTTTAGGAAGAGAAGTTAGTCCAATGGAGACAAACCTATTGAATAGCAGATCTGTCTCTATTGGGCGGATGTAGCAATGTTAAGACATGCACTTCAGCGCGAAGAACTCTTAAATCTCGCTGCACAATGAGTGGGGGCGTTGTCAAGTACCAGAAACAAGATCACGAGAAGTAAAATGGATATGAATCAGTTCAACGGTCTTGGTTACTGAAATATCTGTATTGCAGAATCATTTATTTGATACCTGATGTTCCTCGTTCTTGCCAGACGCCTGAGTCTACCACAGACATGTTGCAACAGGTTATATCAACTATCCTGACTCTTCAATAACAATGGCTCAGCTGATGCTTTTCAGCATAGCTGTACGAATGGTTTCAAACCATGTAGTTCAATAGTCGCTTGATTGATTAATGAAGTCAACCAGAAGTCTAAAACAATCAGCCCATGAACTTATAGATTGCATTGCAATGTGTATATCTCATCTTCTCCAGAAGAAGCCGAAGTACAATTCAAACATAGAACTGAATTTAGGACTGAACATAGGACTCAATTCAAACATAGGACTGAATTTCGCGTACTACTGAAGTATTTCTAAACATGAAGGATTTGTTTCACGCTCCGTGACTAAGATACAAAACCGGCGTCAGTCTGAGAAAAGCATGGAATCGACCGATCATTCAGTCAACCTCTAGCTTCAGGTAGAACGCTGCTTAGGACCTAAATAGCTGCAATCGAAAACGTACCGTCTTAAAGATCTTAGAATTTAGAACCTCCGAGTCTGCAAGGCTGGCCTACCTGCCAACTACGAAGCTACTCTTATATCTAACAATAAATGTACAAACAAATTTAACATTTTACATAGTAATTACAAATAAATACTCTGTAGAATGCTAAAGTTAAGACAAAAAGATGAGTATCACTCCAGCAATTCGCATCTCCTCAGAACACAAAAGCAGACTTCACCGTCTTCTCCACAGAGCAAACAGCATCCAAACTCCATATTTTCTCAACAAATAGCCTCCGCTACCTACGAAAAACAATACCCCTCTCGCGTTTCACAGCTTCAACTGGCATAATTTCTCTGAAGCGCAAGAGGAACTACATGCGGGAGAGATAAGCAGTGCCGCACCGCCGCATTGTAGGAAGTAGTGGGCTTTATAAACAAAGGTATACACGCGCGACTTCCCAGCCTCCCAGAAAGTGGCTCACGCATGAAATGCTTAGTGCGCTCACTCAACCATATGCAGGACCTTCCTTCTGCGAAATGTTCTGAACAGCGCACCTATTACTGACGGTAATTTCTCATGATAATATTCTCAAGGAATTGCTTCAGTGTTAAGAAATCTTAATAAGTTTAATTCAATAGCGTTTCTATAAATTCGCTTATTTAATAACCATACATGTGTTCAGAACAAAACAGAGGATAAACAACTTTATTTTTATACTATTCACCCTCATTTTTGTAATAATAACGCACTATATTCTGCAAAATACCTATCGTATCTTAGGGTAGCATGGAAATTAACATATATCTCCAATGATTAGATAATTGGTGCTGACTGAGATGAAAATCTTCTAAAAATACTATTTTGCTTTAATTTATAGTAAATTTACAATGCTATCTTTGTAAATAAATGTGACTGGTACTTCATAATACGATGATTAATTTTTTTGTAAACGAGTAATCGAAGTATTAGTCTATCTAGGAGTACGTACAACTTAATAGTCTACAGAACATTTAAACCCACACCAACGCCCATTCACAAGAAAATAGTTATTAAATACTCAATTAAGTATTTCACTGATGCTTTTCAAAGGATTAAAAGTTGTTCTGTTATTCCCTGCTGTACGACAAAAATCAATTCTTGCTAATTCTCAGTCCCATGAAATATCGCGAAAAAATCCAGCCATGAAATGAATGGATGCAACTAGAAAAACACCGTGACATCGTTCATTAATTCAAAGTGAATTCGTTTCTGGAAATTCTCAAATCAACAGAGAAAGTTTAAGAAAAAAGGAAACATTTCCAACGATTTCTAATAACAACATTCAATTCTTAACAAAAACAGTTCAAAGAAAAATAAAGGCATGAAATGCTAATTGTAAGTAATTTCCCGTTATTAACTTAAGCGTTTTGCAACGAACAGCAGCAACCTCGAATACTGTTAACAAGATTTTGAAACTTCAAAAAATTTAAAAACAGCTAAGAATTAACGAACTTTTAACGCGAACCACAACAACCGTGGAATTTCTAGTACCATTCGATCTAACAACAAAACATTCTAGGGGGGAAAATTAGTCATAAGATAAATTATTTCCCAAATTAATTTTTCACGTATCAGGAAGCGTCCCTTCGTGGCCCGTTGCGTGCACGCTTTCCACTGTGCAATCCAGGGTTCGATTCCGGTCAGGGCAAAAAGTAGCTGTGCGCTTTCCTTGCAATGTCCCAGTATATTTGCTGTGTAACGATGAGAAAGCTCACCTCTCAGGTTGAGGAGACCAGGATACGACGTAGGGATTGCTATGTGCTAACCACACGTATCCCTTAACCCATGGTCGCAAGGCCGGGACGCCTCTGGTAGATCATAGCTAATAAAGAGCTGTTGTGCCGAAGTATATTATATATATATATATATATATATATATATATATATATATATATATATATTATATATTATATATATAGCCCACATACCATGGCATCGCACCCCTCACTCGGGGTAGGTGTGTTTCCGTGGCATATTCAAACCAACGCGGTTTAGCGTGGTGGCTGGCGCGCACGCCGTCCGTCTTAAGTCTGTCTTAAGCGGCGCCGAGCGGCGCGGCGGGGTGCACGCGAAGCGATGGCAATCGCCGGGGCAGCTGCCTCCCGCAGCCGCGGGTACACGTGTATTAAATCACGGCGTCGCGATAAGCGCCCAGCCGCCCGCCCGCCCGGGGCACGCAAGCACCCTTGTCGCCTTCGCCGCCCTCGCCCCCCGCCCCCGCACCGTTGCCCAAGACGTAGGTCGTAGATGCTGTTTCCATGTGGGTGACCACAGAGATCGGAAACGTCTTGCACTACCTCCTACAAGGCCAGTTGACACACAGATGCTTCATTTCTCCAAAATCAATATATTCTCTCTATCTCACTCTCCGTCTCTCCCTCTCTGTTCCTGCTCTCTCCTTCCCTCTCACTCTGCGTTAAATAAACATAGCACAATCTTCTCCCTCCTAAATGGCTAAAACAAAATTCTCTTTCTCTCGACTTCTTCCACTGACGCGCTTCATTGTTGCGCATGTACTTCCAAGTTCTGCTTCCTCTTACGCGTGTATTTCTTTTCCGCGAGCTCTTGGCGAAACCACGCGCATACAACGGTTCTCTAATCCAAGTCTGTTCACGCTATTGGCGAGATGTCACAATGGCACCTATTTAAATTGCTCAGCATCGACCACCTACCACATACTAACAAAAACAACCACAAACTCAGCCCCTTTTTTTTTCACCTCCCCCATTTCAAGTCCTCTCAGTTCGCAGTTCCTCTCTCTGACACACTAATTAACGAACATCCGCGAGCGACAATTCAGCAGCAGCGGCAATTCACCCCCGACACATTGTTCTGGCCTTCGTGGGACGTTTTGTCTTGCAGAAAAACAAAACCGATGACGATGGAAATTCAACCAAATTGGCCGAGCCTTTTGACATTCAGATTCGCAGAAAGTTCATGTTGAGAAAATTAAAATGACATTATGTGGGAAGAAACGGGTATTAAGGACGAATTTAGAATCAGATATTTTAAGAAAAGTTTTATTCATTTCACTAATCAGAATACAACAAAGTACGGGTAACAATTAAAACACTTATACTTTTGAAACTGTTCTTTGTGATTGCACCCAAACATTCAGGCAATTTGCGCATTAGTAAATTTTATAAAAATCTGAAATGAAATGAGGTTATAAAATGCATTTCGGTTACGGTATTTGTCAAGATATATAACTGAGTAATCATTTGTAAATTCTCACAAATACATAAATCTCAGAAATATATAACTACGAGTATTTCAGTTTTCTAGATAATCATATAAAGCTGATTAGCTAGTGCCGCAAATCCCTAGCCCGAAGATTGGAAAGTTTCATTCCGTAGCACATTTGAATGATCGTCCTTTGTCTTTCATGTACAATTTTGGGTCGCTGAGGGCTACACACAGTGTAGCTCTACACCCAATGAAACAGAGTGCATGCTAGCGTCTTATGTGCGATATGACCTTTATGTAATGCCAAAGTAAAATACCAGTATCACCAGGATGAAATTAATAAAACACGGCTTTTCGAATAATCCTAAGAAGAGAACAAACGGCACTTCTGTTGCACAAAACAAACGCTTTAATAAAAGTGCAGACGTTCTCAATAATATTTCATAACAGAGAAATCGTCCGACGACCAAAGAGTTCAACCGATATTATACGCTCGTTCCCAGCACGTATGGACAAAGCGCTTCTGAAGCATAAAGGACCTTTGTGTTGCAAATATTTGCTGGGTTCGACTACCAGGAAATGAATTAATAGAGCCTATTCATCAGAGATCTCTCTGATTATTCGGCACAAAAAAAACGTCCAGGAATTGCTCGCGTTCAATATTAACAACATACGTTCACTGTCGGATATTTGCCTTCCTCCCAATGGTCCCATAATTCCAATTCAGACTCGGGTGCCGCGGGGTACGTCGTTTGCTAATTCCACATTGTTTAGAACACACGGCCGTTCTGCGTGTTGTTTATCAATTGCTATTAACATTTTCCCTAATTACTTTGCTCTGGTACATGGCCGAAACGAGACTGGAGGAGATTTGATCCAGAAAGGTCAGAAATTCATTTGATGAAGTCCATTTGCAGATATATTTAATTTAAAACAAACGAATAATGTTCCCACGTTCTTCTCATTAAGAATGTTTGTTCGGAGAATTTCAAAGAGGAGATTCTTTTTTAGACTTTTAAAGACATGTTTGAAAACGGGCTGATGAGTCAGTTATATGGTTTTGCCATAATTTATGTCATTTTAGTGTGTTTTATATTACATCCGTAACAACAACGTCCATTTTAAAGTTACACAAGATAAAAATACAAATAAACGAAATTCAATCACAGAAATCTGAATAACTTTAGTGCTCTGATCGCCAAACATACTCTTAGTGTATCCGTCTTCGCTGCACTTTCCTCTTCACAGAACTTCCTGGCATGAACAACTAAAAACTTGCATTTACTGGAACAAAGCCTGCAAACGAGGTTTTGAAAACCCACGCGATTTATCTGAAGTCTCGTAGCGTACAGGTAGAAGAGCTTAGTTGTTTACGCCTCCCGAGTGGAGAACAGAGTCCCATATATGTGTCTACTTGTTCTCTAACTTATAAAACAGACCGATAGCGTCGGCCTTAGCTGCAGGCGAGAGCATGCGGTGGTCCCTCAGACAGAATCTCAAGCTGCATTACATACACGCTAAGTTAATAACTTTTCATTACATTTTGCATGCTGCTTGATTATGAGATATTTATGTATTCGGCTGTTACATTTTTAACAAAGTGCTCATGTTTCTCTATTCTAAGTACATTTAACTACAGTAGAACCCCGTAATCCGAACTAATTGGGGGTGTAGTGTGTGCGGATTCGGAACATGTTCTGATTACCTTAAAAATGTACCTACTTACAAATAGCGTTCCGAAAGTAATGCAATTATTATTTTTTAAATTAATTTATTGAACATATTTTCACAAACACTTAAAATTCTTCAAAATACTGTCCTTGGGCCTCCACACATTTTTTCCAGCGACTCTGCCATGAACGGTAGGCGCTCTGGAAGGCGTTTTCGGGGACCTCTTGCACAGGTCTTCGTCACGGCTGATTGGATCTCTCTATGGACGAAAACGGGTTCCTTTCAGGACCGCCTTAACCCGAGGGACCAAAAAGAAGTCTGCTGGGACGAGGGCAGGACTGTTGGGAGGATGGGGAAGCGTTGGCAACCCGATGTTTGACCAGAACTCGCGGACTCGTAGCGCGTTATGGCAAGGCGCGTTGTCGTGATGGAGTTGCCAGGTAGTGAGATGTCTTTTCTCGTCCTGACGACCCTTTTTCGGAGTCTTTCCAGCACATCCACGTAGTAGGACAGCGTTAACTGTTTGTCCTTGAGGAACGAACTCCATATGGAACATTCCTTTGCAGTCGAAAAAGACATTGTTGTCGGTTTTAGCTGGTTGACGGACGACCAGAACGTTGTTTCCTTCGTGAACCTCTTCCCGGCCCTCCTTAAAGGCCTTTAACCCCTTCGAAAATTGAGAGTAGGACAGAGCAGAGTCCTCATAAACCTCACGAATCATTTTGTAAGTCTCCTCAAGAGACTTTTTCAGTTTAGCACAAAACTTAATCGCGTAACGTTGCTCGGTCGTCGATTCCATTTCCATCCGTGACACGGTCGGCGCGCAGAGATTCACAATAACCGACGTCTTGCCGCTTGCACAGCTTGCAGAGCACTGAGGCCGGTTTCATAGCAAAGCTAAGCGTCCCCCCCACCTACTGCAAGTGGTCCGATTCCACTCCGACCAATAGGAGCGACGCAGGAAATTCAATTGCATTACTTTCGAAACACTCCTTGTATAGTCTAACAAACAATGCAAAGAAGCGTCATTCCGACAACTAGTTTCAATAATTAGTTGTTCAGTTCTACAGTAATTATAAAATCATTTCTTTACACTACAAATAAGCATTTTATTTGCTTTGTTTAATTTTTCTCCATCCGGTATTGTGTTCGGATTGTCGGAAATTTAGGATTTGCGGGGTTCGGATTAGCGAACTTCTACTGTATTTTGTTTACATGCTGCGACAGTGGCGGCTGGTGCTGCACGAACCAGGTTGTTGCAGACATACGTCATTCCTAGGGCTCGGACTATTAACCTATTAATTACCTAATAAATGACGTTTGAATACTTCTAATCACCGTAATTCACTTCACACTCTCAACAGTTTACCCAGAACTCGTTTACGACGCATACCAGCATTGCCATGTATGCGCAACATTGACATCTATGATCTTATTCCATATACCTCGGTGGTTGAAATCCAATGCCCTCTAAATTGTGTTGCTGATATCCATCACGAGCTTGAGAGATTCTGAACCACGTCTCAGTGTTGGAAACCACTTGGAACACATTAAGGATAGTTTGGGATACTACAAAGAAGAAGTTTAGCAAGTATCGTACGCCAGGACATCCGGTTGTCCTACCTGAAAACTAACTCCCTCGATGACGTCAGCTCTCGGACGCTCGCTGGGGCCTCTCTTCGTCTGTTAATGCTTGTATATAAGACGTTCATTCCACGATAAACCATTCCTACGTTATTAAAGTGATTTCTTTTCCAAGTAAAACGTGTCACGGGACATTGGCGGAAAATGTCTAGATGTTGTGCAATACTGCAGCAATGCAACGAACCGCCACTGTGCTGCTCAAGTACATTCCTATCAGTGTCGCATTCGAGGAGAAAACAGAGCCCCGCGACACACAGGGGGGCAGAGGGAGCCGCGTCCCTTCACGGGCGCCTGCGAGAACCGTTTCCGGGCGCCGGACGCTCCGTCGCCGCGGCCGCGGGGCGAAAGTCGTGGCCGCAGAGGAACCACGCACTGCGCCAAGGGGCGCTCCGCTGAACGGTTAATCAACGGCATAATTGGATTGCGCCCTGCGCCTCCGGGACTTGCAGCTCCTCGGGACGGCCCGCCCCGCTCTACTCACTGCACCTCACCCTGCCTCGCCTCACCACGCCACGCCACGTCACACTCCGGACAGCAGTGCTCCGCCGCCCTCCCACTCAACTACCCCGCTTCGTTTCGAACTGCCACACTGCACTGTCCTGCCCCCCTTCCGCCACTTCGCTGATTGACTACTAGTGATTTCGGGCGCATCAATCAAACTCAGGTCATTAGTCCCTTAAGGGTAGTGCATGTTTTCCCTCAGGGTGGGGACACTCCTGCTGGATGGTGAGATTCGGCGCCGACCTACCGTCATCTATTGGGGGTTTCCTAACCAGGTATCTCCCCCCGCCGTGACACCTACCGCTTCACGCCCAGCGCACACCTTCGCCACGCCCCTTCCCCCACACCCAACTCAGAAATGCTCCACCCCCACCCTCTCCATCCTATCCTCACCGTTCTGCTGCACCACCTCCTTCTCCGCCGAGCACCACTCTGCAACGCGCCCATCTACCCCACTCCGCTCTGTCCCATCTACTCCGCAGCATCCCGCCTCGCTACGCTTCGCCTCGTTCGCGCACCCGATCCTCTTCACTCCAACTACTCCAAATCATTCCGCTTCGCTCCTTTCGCACTGTAGCAACTCGTACCGCATCGCACCCATCCTCTCTGACCTAAGCCGCCGTCTCTCCATTCCGCCCCGCCCAGCCTCGTGTCCCCCAGACCGAACCGCCCCGGTCCGCTTCTTTTTGCCCCGGCTGGACTCGTCCCTCTCGCCCTCCCCCCACGCTCACCATACCGCAACACACCGCTCTCCTCTCCCAACTGCTCTAAACCTTTTTCATATCTCCCCGCTGTACCTTTTTTTAATAGTAAAATTACAATAATTATTTTGCAACTTCTCTCTACCCAGTAACAAGACCGCCTCCCTCCGACATAGCAAAAATGTACATAAATTCGTTAAACAAGTTTCTCCATATGCTTTTATGTTGTCAGTGAAACAATATGAAATGTGTCGTGAAAAGAGAAAAATAACACGCACCTGACGTTAGTTCAAGACCAAATAAAAACATTAGAATATAAATACAATTGTGAAAAGATATCAATACTTCGGTTTTAAATATGAAATATATTTTACACTACAGAAAACCGGAGCCTCAGACAGCCACTCTTTTTCTGACACGAACTTAACATTAATCATTTCATGCACACTGTAGGCTATCCCACTCAAACATACATACGCACGCATCTTAACACAAGTGGGCGAGGTTTTCACACATAAATCTGTGTGCTAACGATTATTTTACGTCATGTATGTTCATTGAAAAGAAATGCAGAAAGTTTTTGGTTCAATTTCATATGCATCCCGTTTGACTGTAAGACCATGTTAATGCATTTTCTTATAATGTTCAACATTAATAAACAACTAAATATGTATGAAATCGTATGAGCTACAGCTACACCGTTGCTTTTAACGCCCCATATTAATATAAGCACTTTTAATCACACTTAAAACAATTTCGGTATTTTCCGCGCTCCTTAAAGATGCACAGCTACTAAAAGATTCACGGTAAGATATCCTTTCGACTTTGGACGATCAAACTCCGCGCCAACTTCTCACCGCTTCGCCAACGCGCGTCGGCTAAATTTTCACGAAATACGGACCAAAATTACTCCGAGAGTAAGGATGCCAAACTTCCGGCAATGAAGAGCCCTTGAGCATTTTTACGGCTCCGAAACCAGCGGACTTTTAAAATAATTGCGCTGAATATCTTTTAATTACCGACATTTTGTTCTCGAAACTTTTGCTCCGAAACTTCGCAAGCGACAGGCGGCGCAGAAAGATACTTGTCGCCGTCTCGTTCGTGTTCGATGTGCTACGGTTATTGCTTTATAACAACTTCGCGATCTTCTTCATCCAAGTAGTAACTCCGAGCTAAGGAACAGCTTTCATCGACAACTACTTGGCTGTCCGGGAGACGCCGCGTCCTAGACACGGGTTCCAATGTTTCAGCAGCCATTCTGCGACCTCCCTCACGGCGAAATGGCATTTGGCATTTCGCCCTCTGGAAGGTCGTAGATTGGCGGCCGAAATGTTGGCACCTGTGGTTAGGACGCAGCGTCTCCTGGACAACCAAGTGTGAGTAATAGGTAGTGACTGCGGCTGGGCAAGCCTACGCTTTCTGCTTTCATCGAGCATCTTGGAACTATCAAGTTGATGATGAAGATGATGTAGGCTACTGTCCATTACAAGGAAATGCTTTCTCAAATATTACAATCATATGTGGAAATGAAAAATGGCTAAAATTAATACGTTTGTGATTAATTTAATTATAATAAATAATAAATGGAAAGATCACTTCATCAATGAAAACGACACCCAGAATATAATTTTACTTTATTTTTGTATATCTATCAAAAATTCAAAACTTATTTGGTACTGTAAAGTTTTGATAGTCAACGCAATAATCTTTAATTCTATAAACCAAATTAATGTTTGTTATTTTTGAATCCGTGAGATAGGGAAGAGAGAGGGAAGATAATCAATTAATGTATATTCAATTTTCGCAGGAAGTTGAAAGAAAATAGTATAAACGAAAAAATATGAATCTGCCCGTCCAGATGGGAAATTGAAAATAGATTATTTTAATGGGGTATACGCCATTCAATACCCCAGATTGCAATCACTTCGTTTTCACGATTGGTGATGTGTATTAATTAGAAATTAAAAAAAAAACTGAATAATGTTAGACACACAAAACGAAGTATTGGCCAAAAGAAGAAGTAATCTCTCAGAGATAAAAACAATTTTTGTGTGTTTCTTCAATTGGTAAGCAAGAGTCATCTAAGATATTTCATCTCTGAATAACGTTTTAAACAAAATACAGTTTTCTAAACACAATTACAAATATCAAATTACAACAAATCCAGTAGGCACGAAATTATGAAACGTTCCCAAGACAATTCTGACAACCAATTATGTACTTAGAATACAATTATCAAAAATACAAAGATTGTCCTAAATATTTCAGGTTTTCTTTATTAAGCCAGTTTATAAAATATCACTAGTTCATGAAACCATAATTCCCCAGTTCTGAAACTATACTAAGATACGAAAATAGGACGTGAAGTGCATAACTTCACTGTAGATTGATTATGTAAATGCAGAATTAGCTAAATACCTAAAGATGGTACATTTTAGCAATTGCAAGAAGTGCGAAATGTTACCAAACTCTGAAAAATATAATAATCGTGTTTTTGACAATTAATGAAATATATTTCTGCAGGTTTTCAATCTGCGATAAAATGCGAAATCGATCGCAGAATCACATTCAAAGTGCGAAGTGGACGCGAATATGCGATATATTCGCTAAATTGTATTGTTTGGTTTGCATCGTTGCATTTAACTAGGGATGCGGCGTCGACAAGAACACATCGATGTTTCAAAACAAATAGTTTGAGATTGGCCGCGTTTACTTATTTTTAATTAAGATTTCACTGACAAAAGAGTAAAAAATAATAATAATAATATTAAAAAACTGACCCTCAGGGTGATCTCATGGGTCTCAGCTTCCTCTGTTTGCAGTGCGAAGGTCACGGGAAGACACTTACGGCGCACGCGTTGCTTCTAATGCTTTTAAAGGTTTTTTACGCTTTTACATTCGTTGAAGTTCACAAATGGCAAAATATTAAATAAGAATCCATTACTTCCTGATTTTAACGGGAAATTCTGAAAATCACAAAAATAATTTTATCTCAAAGAGTCCTCTCTTTATAATAATTTTCCCAACAAATACCACAAAATGATAATCTAATTTTTTATGATGTTATAAAGTGATATAGCCTTGTTTTCAAAACGCAAAAGGGAACGAGAAGGAAGGGAATAAGCATAATTACTACATAACACCAATATAAATTTATTATTTTATTTTCAACTGGAGTTTTTTTCACTTTATTAAACATTATTCAATGATAACGAGACATTGCAGGAAAAGGAACATATAAAGGGATACATAACTCTGTTGTTAATTTAGATTTACGTCGAGAAATCATTCTATTTATTGTATCAGAAATACAATATTTTTCTTCATTTCATACTTCTGAGCATTTTTTCAAGGAGGTTTTGCGCCCACTATTGATATAGACAATCGAAACTCGATTCAAATGAAAAGTGCTCAATACTTTTTTTTACTACTATTTTTACTATATTTCAATACTCAATTTACGTCACACACAGTTTTTAACTGTTTTTGACGTAAATAAATAAATAAATAAATAAATAAATAAATAAATACTCCCATCACTACAAATAACCCGTTGAGACCAACTGAGCTCTTCCCCGGACGCACAAAGATATCACTCTGATTAAACTCCCTCGGGTCCTCCCCCGCAGCAACGAGGGGCGGCAGCGGGCAGGGTCGGCGACGCGCCACGTCCGTCACGGACGCCGCGCTGGAGCTACGCCGGGCCCCACGCCCAAGAGCCACGCCCGCGTGCGGCGGGGCGCCCTTGGCAGCGGCGCGGGCAGTGGGTTGGCTCCCCAGCCAATGGCCGGGGCGCGGCGGCGCGCGACGCCGTATGGGGGCCCGCGGCAGCGCCAGCCGGCATCGCCAGCCGCCGCCGCCGCCGCCGCCGGCGGCGGCGGCGTCACCGCTCACGCGCCCCGGCCGCCTATTCTCTAATTAATTGCCAGATAAACAGGCTGCAGTTTATCGCGCGTTATGGCCCGATGGCTCCATAAACAAATAGCTATCGCCGAGCGTGCTCGCGCATACGCGGCGCGCCGTGCCCCGCCCATCCGGCGGAGGGACGCCGCCGGCGCGAGCCCGGCGAGTGCGCTGGCGGCGACTGTGGCGATGGGGCTAGGAACGGAACCGAAAAGCACCGGAGGGAACACCGATGAAGCGGCTGGGCCAGTGCACGCGACCAACTGAGGGAACTGGTGGTAAGGACTAACGAACTGGTTGCAAGGGAGTGCCAGCAGGAGTGTTTCTGTATATTCAATTCTGGGGCTGGAATTGGTCGGTTGGTTACTTGGTTGATTAATTGGTTGATTGATTGGTGGATTGATTGGTTGGTTGATTGTTTGATTGATTGTTTGATTGATTAGTTGATTCATTGATTGGATGGTTGAGTGATTGGTTGCGATGATTCCAAGATGCCAATCATGCACTTTTACTCGCACGTCTTTGATCTCACTAGTACAATGAATGTCTTAGCTCAAGGAATGACACAGTTCTTCTCTTGCTGGATTCGTGAATGGGGAATATTCCATCCAGGAATCTTCTATTCAATCGTATATTCAATTCTTGTGCTGGAAATTGGTAGGTTGGTTGATTGATTGATTGGCGAGAGGTGATGATACCAAGATGTCAACCATGCACTTTTTACCGGCACGTCTTTGATCTCACTAGTACAATGAATGTCTTTGCTCAAGGGGTGACACATTTCCTCTCTTGCTGGATCGTGAAAGGGGAATTTCCCATTCAGGAATCATCTATTCAATCGTATATTCAATTCTGGGCTGGAATTGGTAGGTTGATTGATTGATTGGCGAGATGTGATGATTCCAAGATGTCAACCATGCACTTTTACCGGCACGTCTTTCATCTCACTAGTACAATGAATGTCTTTGCTCAAGGGGTGACACATTTCCTCTCTTGCTGGATCGTGAAAGGGGAATTTCCCATTCAGGAATCATCTATTCAATCGTATATTCAATTCTGGGGCTGGAATTGGTAGGTTGATTGATTGATTGATTGATTGGCGAGATGTGATGATTCCAAGATGTCAACCATGCACTTTTACCGCCACGTCTTTCATCTCACTAGTACAATGAATGTCTTTGCTCAAGGGGTGACACATTTCCTCTCTTGCTGGATCGTGAAAGGGGGAATTTCCCATCCAGGAATCATCTATTCAATCGTATATTCAATTCTGGAGCTGGAATTGGTAGGTTGATTGATTGATTGATAGATTGGCGAGAGGAGATGTTTCCAAGATGTCAACTGTGTACTTTTACTCGCACGTCTTTGATCTCACTAGTACAATGAATGTCTTAGCTCAAGGAATGACACAGTTCCTCTCTTGCTGGATCGTGAATAGGGAATATTCCATCCAGGAATCATCTATTCAATCGTATATTCAATTCCGGGGCCGGAATTGGTAGGTTGGTTGATTGATTGATTGATTGGCGAGAGGAGATGTTTCCAAGATGTCAACTGTGTACTTTTACTCGCACGTCTTTTGATCTCACTAGTACAATGAATGTCTTAGACCAAAGAGTGACGGAGTTTCCTCTCTTGCTGAATGGTGAACGGGGAATTCCCCCATCCAGGAATCTTCTCCCAGCGAGGCATCGCTACAGCTCTAAAATCCCAATTGACCTCCCGTCATGTCTACGGTAGTGTAGTGCATTTATGCGTCCGTCTGGATGAGTAGGTGTATGAGAAAGAGAAGATGAGAGGGCAAGAAAAAAGGAAAGAAAGATCGCGCGCGGTTATTGGCCAGTTTGCTGGAATTCTGTTCGGGACGTTGACTTAGTATTGATCGGAGGAACCATGGAAAACTATCAATCAAAGTTGTCGGTCGCTATAATTCTCCTCCAGACAAGGACTGAATTCGACCTAGCTACGTAGCTAGTGAGGAAAATTCCTCAACTGTCAGCACTCTAATCATAGGATCTCTCGGACAGCGTCGCTGCACAGCCATTGGCGGTGGGCTAAACTCTGGGAATCAAGGGGCTTGATCTAATCATGCTTCAATGTGGTAATATTAGGGATTAGTTCGTATACAAGTTCTGTACATGTGAGAGTGATTCGTCAATCAGAGAGAGAAGTTGCTAATCTCTTCAATTCAGTAAACAATACAAGAGTGGCACACCTCCATAGTTAGTGATATCACTTGATGACTATCTATTACATACCTATTATTTGTGACCATATCTATTACATTGTGACTTTTCTTTTTGTGTACTGATTTTTTCCGCATACGTTTTCTTTTCTAGGGGAGAGGCAGAATCCAATTGCGCTCTCCCTGGATTTTACCATTGGATGTGAGAGGAGACGGCTAAGATGATGTCGGCAGAGCTGCTAGTGGTGCGTCGTGTGTATAAATGAAGCATACCGACACCTTCCCTTGCTCATTCGTCATTCCATCAAGGAATGTTTACTGGGCCTTATCACGATTATATCGTTACGTGCCACGTGAAGACGTTAATTGGCCGCAGGAAATTATGATCAAATTTGCATTCTGCACACTGTGAATATTCAAAATTGTATGTGTATTTGCTCATTCTACATGGCTTGTGAAGAATGGAAAAAGAACGAAAGAAATAATTAACGACAATACTGAGCACAAACGTGCTGAAGAAAGAACACACACGTTCAATTCAATATTTTATTCAAATCATATATTCAAAGAGAGAGAATGACAACAAACAACAAGCTGTTTCTGTACAAAAGGTAATTAACTTGGTTAAAAATAGAGTTCGGAAAACATATTTATAAATTGAGAAAAATTCACTGAATTTTTGTGAATATACTGATCTGAGCGGCACTTAATCGGTTAAAAGTACAAACAAGAAAAGACAACTCACACAGTGTACACTGATGTTGTAACAGTAACTATTTACCGAGACCAATGGCGTTCGTCATTTCATAAATAATGAATTGGTAATAATCTTGAGGGCGTTAGCAAGCATGCAAATAAATAATCATAAAACTAGTTACACACCGATACGGTTCAAAGAAATGACAGAAACCACCATTTACAAGCTCAGCTCTAAAGGTATGTTATCACATTCGCTGAAATCAAAATCAAACCACTATATTTTTAATTTGAGAAGAAAAGTGTGGATGTCACAAATACACAATAAACTAGAATAAAACTCTCCTAATGTATGTTTATGCCTCCTAATGTACGTATCAGCAAACAAGGCATTTAGATTAAACATAAAAACAACAATTCCATTCGTAAATGATTCGCAAAAAGCAAAATATTCTTGAGTCAAATGGAACAGTGACAATGATATGGAATTACCTTTATACAGTTATCTCTACGAAATTATCACAAATTATCTCTATTTTCTGAATGTAGGCAGTTTAAAAGCCGTGAAATTGTAATTATTACTCACCCGACAGAGGCAGCTACATGAAACAAATGCGGTAAATGCAATATTTGTGATTTCACTAACATACGATTGTCGCTACATTGCACTAGGAAAATATGAGTATCTTGTGCACAGTCATAACTACCATTGACTAAACAGAGCAAAATGAATATACAGTAAGTCTTCCACATTCAGTGATTATCATAAACAGCTCGCATACAAAATGGTAACTGTGTAAATGAGCCAGCATGTCGTTTCATATAACATATTATTATGTTCGTTGTTAGTATAGAGTATTTCAAAAATAATTATACAATATTACGAATTACGATTACGGCATTTTTGGAACAAAATTGTATGATCTGATTTTCACTCAAATTAATGTGAAAAGAAACAACAACCCTAGAGAAGTTTATTTGCTTGAAAATTTTAATTAATCGAAACTCATTTGCATAAATATAAATAAACTGCTATCCCCTCTCTCGCAAGTTTTCACTCTTTAGTGTCCACCCTTTAAGAGGGATTTGTTATCATCCAAATTCCATAAATTAATTCACACGTTCAGAAGGAACGCGAAATTACTGGAAATTCTGCATCCCCTGTCACCCAATTCTCTCCAAATTAATTTCAGGCGAACGGGCTTTCCTATTCGGCTAAAGTGGTTCCACGAAACGGCGCGGTCGCGGCTGACTGGCCGTCCGCGCGAAAGAGCCCATCACCTGGTGTTGCCCCGCTCCGCCCCGCCCCGCCCCCGCACGCCGCGCGCGCACCTTCGCGCAGGTGCTCCGTCGTTCGCACTTCCGCCGGGGCAGCTCGGCTCCGCTGGGACCCGCCCCGCCCCACTCCTCCCCGCTCCTCCCCTTGCCCTCGACCCGCCCCGCTCCCTCAAGCTCCGCCCCACTCCGCCCCGCTCTGTCGCTCTCGATCCAACCCGCTCCGCCACGCTCTGTCCCCTCGACCCGGCCCGCTCCGACCCACTACACCACTCCCCGCCATGCCACTCCCTGCCGCCACACCACGCGCCGCCACGCCACGCGTGGGCACGCTACACCCGGCTCTGTTCCCCACAACCTGCCACGGCTCTCACCGCACAGCCGCGTTCTGCGTGCCTCGCCCGCCACCCCCACATTGCCACCCGCCCAGCTCCACCCCGGTCGTGTCCACCCGTGTCTCTCTGCTCATCTGCGTCTCTTTCCATTGTGCCGCTTCATCGCCATCACTTCCCACCTTACCTCACTTCTCTCCCCTCTCCACTTTTCCCAGTCACGCCGACGTCCTCCCCCTCTTATCCTATTCCTTCTCAATATGCTCAGTCCTTCCCCTCCAATTCTCTTCATACCCCCCCCCCCCGATCCGTTTTTCCCCACGACATCCCGACTCTTCCCGCAATTCCCCGTCATCCAACTCTCGACCATCCCAATACTAGTACAGCTGTACTTCCTCCGCTTTGCTCCAACCTTCCTCGCCGCGTTCCATCCTTCCCCGCGTCACTCAGTTCTCCACCTGTCATCCTTCTCCGTTGCGCCCCAACCTTCTCCACCCTCCGTCCTCCCCGCTCCGGCCCGTTTCTACCCCACGCGCAAGGCCCGTGCTCAGTCCATTCCCTCCTCACTGCGCCCCGCCGCCCGCATCGCCCCGCCCCACCCCGCCCCGCCCCGCCCCGCCCTGCGCTGCGCCGCGCCGCGCCACGCCACGTCCCGCCGCGCACGTCAACGGGAATGCGCGAAGGCAATTTCCAGGCGGCGCTGTTATCTGCAGCGAGCATAGCGCTGGGCGGCGCAGCGCCGCGCCGCCTACTCAGCCTGCGCCCCACTCGCACCTGCCGCCGCCGCCACCGCTGCCTCTGCTCCCATCATCGCTGCCTCAGCGGCCTTGGCGCGCTCGCGTCCGACCGCCATTTTCGGAGCTCCGACGCCCACCGGCGCACTCAGGCCGTCACTGCCCACGCGCCGGCCGCGACCATTTACGTTGCCATCGCCGTTCCTATCACCTTCCTATTGCAAAATCCGATGTACAATCGGGTTACTGCCGTTCCCTACCGCCGGCCCTTTTTCTTCATTTCATTCGCCCCCCTCCCCTCCAGCATTTACATTCTTATTGAACTCGTAGTCGCTTCTGTGCGTACTATATTCATCGCACACCTGTCGTCGCCGTTAATTCCCTGCAGCTCTAACAACATTTCGAGGTCCCACGCCGCCTTCCGCTTCTCCGACTGATTCCCAATGGGCCGGCCCCAACTGGAACCAGAGCTGCTCCCTCCGCGGTGGTCGTTGCCCGCGCGGCGCCCTGCCCACCGGCGTTCGCGCGCGTCCTCGCGTGTCTACATCTCGTTGGAGGGCGGCGCCGGGTGCGTAATAGAATCGCTTCGAGGCCCCGCTCGGCAACAGCAGCGGGGAGCCCACGCGCTCATTACATCGCGGCCGCGCCAGGGCGTAACCAGGCACTGCGTTCGTTCTCAATCGCCGGCCCGCGCGCTTCCCCAGCCCGTCACGTCTCGCTGCGGCCCGACCAGCAACGCTCTGTCCCGCCCTTCGTTCCCGGCTGCCCCAACCACGCATCGACGCTCCCGTCGCCCGCTCTGCCCCTACGCACCGCCCTGCACCCTCCGCTCCGCTCCGCCCCGTTCCGCCCAGCCCAGCCCCGCCCTCCCGCACTTTGTCCCGGGTAACCTCTACGAACGCCACAATCCCACCCCACTCCCCTCCGCTCCTCCACCCATCCCTCACCTCGCCCCGTCCTCCCTCACTTTGTCCCGTCTCACCTCACCTTGCTCCTCTCCGCACGCCACAAGCCCACACCACCTTCCTCTGCCCTTCTCCGCCTCGCCACTCTCCACCCCGCCCTTCTCCATCCTACCCTTATTCCCCGCCCCGTTCAAACCGGTCTTCTTCATTACATCCCTCTCCCCCGCCCCTTTCCAAGCCACCCTTCTCCCCCGCCTAGCCCTGCTCAATACTGTCCTACTCCGCTCCCTTCCCGCGTCGCGCGGCTAAACAGCCGCCACCAAAGCTCCCCTCCGTCTCATATCACTTCCCGCTCGGCGACGCAGCGCCAACCACCCACGCATCTAGCACTCAACCCCCCTGCACCTCCCTCTCCCTCACCTTCATCCCCTATCACAGCACTCTCTCGCGCACCAAAACAGCCGAATGCCCTGGCTCGCTATCCTCTCAACCTGCGCCCCCCTCTAAAACTCTCCGCGCGGCGGCCTCGCATTCACACTGCTCCGCGACCCACGCGGTTCCGATACGCGGGCGAGAGGTTAAATCAATCCGCACACAGCTCCCGACCCTATTTATCCCACAGCGACACTGCAAAACACGCTGGGGGGGGGGGGAAGGGGGACACCGTGCGCGACCTCAAAGCTTCACAGTTAATATTTATGCCGGTCGCATTAAAGAGCAATCCACTGCAAATTTCATTCGGAGTCATCCTTCTCGTCCCTTTGTCCGACGGGGAACGCCATCCGGATCGCAAGCCGCGAGCGAGCGGCGCGATGGGATCAGGCAGACGCGCAGCGCGCTCTGATCCCACGGCGGAGGCGGAGGCGGAGGCGGAGGCGAGCCCTGCGGGGGACGGGTTCAGTGCGAGATTGGGGCGGCGGAGAATGTTGTGAGATGCTTTGCGGAACAAGAAGGTGAGCTACCGAAAAAAAACAGGTTGTAGAGCAAGAGAAAGAAGCGGGCGGAGAGCACGGGACACACGAGGAGAAAAACATCGAGATCCGAGAGCAAGTGTGGAATAGGAATTCGACTAGATAACATGCAAATATAAATATTAGCTCTTCTCTACGAGTATTTTATTTACGAATATCATTTAAAAGAATGAGAGAATGCATAACCAACTAATTATATTAACAACAATACTGTGTAATAGTAATATACACAACAAAATATAAGTCATTAGAGTCTGAAATGTGGAAAATCAAATATACAATCCGATAAAAAAATGAGGTAAGGTAATAAATAAAACATCCATCAATAAATAACTTATAACCCATTCCTTATCTACATTACATTAACATTCCAGGGAATACGCGAGTTCTGGATGATCTAACAAACATTTCAACGTCTCAATAAGTCTTGTAACGATGAAGAGTCGATTTTCTGCATGTACTTCTAAACGATCAAATTCTTTCAATCTCGAGATTGAACTATTCGGAATAGAACCCGTCCCGAAGCAGCGCGGTGAAAAGCGTCGTCGCAGTCGAAAGCAGGAAAGCGAAGCGCGCATCGCGGAGCCAGCAGCGGCTCCGATCCCGCGCAGCTGCGGGCGAACGCCCTCTTCCCCCCCCCCCGCGCCCCCAGCCCGCCCGCCCGCCGCACAAAGCGCGCGGTGGCGGATGCGCCCACGCAGCGGCCTTGTCGGTGGATGCATCACCAACAGGCGCCCCGGGCCGGGATGAACTCGAAAACGGATCCGAGAAAACCAACCCCGGAATCGAAGGAGGCGCTTCGCTGATGTGCGTGGGATAAGCCCTCCGCCCCGGAGGCCAATGCCGCCGCCGCCGCCGCCGCCGCCGCCGCCGCCGCCGCTCTCGGAGACCGCCCCGCCCCGAACAGCCCCGCCCCGCCCCGCCCCGCCACTCGCACGGCCTTTCCGATCCCGTCTTCGACGTCACTCCCCAGCAAAGCCCCCGCCCTTGCCCGTCCCCACCACACCTTTCCGCCCCAGACACCCTCGCCGCCCCCCACCCACGTCACCCTCTCCACCGCAACTGCAGCCCTCGTCATCGCAACTTCTCCCTAGAGTCCCAGCCTCCACCGCCGCCCTCGCCGTCTCCATTCGCACGTGCCAAACCAGCAACAACCTCAACACCGTCCCACGAAACCCGCCACCCGCATAGCCGTCACCGCGCGCGATGCCCCAGCCGTCGCTTTCCACATTCGCCACCCCCACCCCCACCCCCGCCGCCACCGCCCGGTCGTTTCGACCGCACTGCCGTTCCTGTCGGTCCCGCTGCCAGCTTTGCCATTCCATTACCTCACCAATGTGTTTCCACTTACCGCTCCCACCCCGCCCGTGCCATACCCAACCCGCCAATACCTCGACTCCCACCCCGCCAACACCATCACTCCCTCACCGCCAATACCGCCACTTCCACCCCGCCAACATCACCACTCCCACCCCGTCAACACCACCATCCTCACCCGGCCAACACCACCACTCCCACCCGGCCAACATCACCACTCCCACTTGCCCAACATCACCTTGCCAAAATAACCACTCCCACTCCGACAACAGCACCACTCCCACACCGACAACACTACTCCCGTTTGTCCAACACTATCTCGCCAAAACAACCACTCCCACTCCGTCAACACCACCACTCCTACATCGACAACACCAACACTCCCACCCGACCCCACCCCGCCACCGCTCGCGGTCCCCGCCCACGCCCCCGCATCTCTTCCCTTCCAACGCGCCGCTGCTTCAGTCAATATCGGCGACGAAATACAGCGCTCCTGCGGGTCGCCGCCGTCGCCCGCATACCAATCCCCTGTGCGCCCCGCCCCCCTCCACGCCCACTCCGGCGCGGGTGCAAGACGATCTCCCAGCAGGAAGGTCGAACTGTCGCAATGTAGGTCACGGAGGCCACGGAGTATCACCGCTCGTTTCCTACTTCATGCCACATCCTGACATGGAAATCCTCTTAGTTTGCGAAGGGTTCTCCCTACTTTTCGTAAATCAGGCAAAGGAACACCTTCCACGTACGGTCCCTAAATAACGGGAATATTGAAACCCAGAGTCCAGAGGCTCATGTTTTATACATTAGCATTGGTAGCGTAAGAAGCAGCATGCTACAGTCAAAATATTTTGTATATTCCTATGAGGTCATGAATAAAACAACACAGGTAAGATAAAACGGTTTTAGCAACACTCAAAAAATTCTTGAATATTACAATATGTATTATAAACAACTTTATATTTTCCGAAAATACTCAAGCATGCTTTTAAAAAGATTCCATGACTGAAGCTAAATACGGAGAGGTTGATGTAAATGTATCATCTACCTTTAGAATTCTTAACTTCTGGTATAGGAGTTGTAACGTAAAAACGGTAATTGAGTCAAATAACGTCTTCGAGACAACCGAAATAATTAATACTGCAAAAATTTTTTAAGCTCGTCTTAAAAAATTCGTCTACGAATCATACAAAATTCAAATTTTCAGAACAAATTCACTTTTAGTTCTGAATACCATTATTTCACGCAGTCATATTCTAAATACTATGAAATGAACTCATATTCTACATTTCAAAACAGAAAATTGTGACGAACAAATACACCCAATGTGTCATTTAAACTTGCAAACTCGGTTCCTTCTACACGTACACCAACGTATTGTATTCTCATAAATAAACACGCAACTCATCACCCCTGATAAATTCTAATCGTTATAAAAGTATACCTCCGTTTTCGTATTTCAAAGATTTGGGCAGCGCCTGACAGCAAAAATAAATTTGTATCTTTTCGGAATGGAAAATTGATTTTGAAACGCATGATTACTCATCAACATCAATCTTCCACTTCTGATAACACTCTAAGGCTCCCTGTATCAAAGAGAACTAACAGATGCTGCTTTACGTAGAATCGGCACAGAAACGTGTTCCCAACAGGCATACGTTCCCTAAATAAGGTAAATATTAGAACTAAAAGTCCAGAAGATTTTTGAGTTAAAACACTATTGATTAAAAATGACAATATTATCCAGTACGCATATAATAAAGCATTACTACATGAAATAAATCATTTTGAGGGTTTAACTTCTTATATGCGCTATGGAGGAAAGCATGATTCCACGGCGAAGTATTTACCCCAAAATACACGTATTCTTCCACTGGAAGGTTTGTTCTGTACTTATGAGATCTTGGAATGTTGACGCATTTCTAGAATAATTTTAAATTAAAAAATTGACAATCTCATCTTCGAAGTATTTAGTTTACATATACTCTCTTTGTAATAATTTCCGTAATGCCCAACGTAAACTGCTTTAGTTTTCAATCATAAGCAGCCATCGTGTTTCTCTTCCACCATCCACTGCAGTTGGCAAAGATGGTGTTTCCATTTAAAATCAAAGATCATACAATAATTGAGCGAATAATATTATTTCGAATAACTACGCCTATTTTTTGCCGCAGGTCTTAATATTTCACGAAAATATAAAGCCAATGTTATAAACCATTTAGAAGAAGTTTTGGGGTATTTTTATACTAACTCGATAGAAGAGAATGACATGAATAAAAACAACTCCCTTGAGTCAGAGGCCATTGTAGTCCTTGCTCAGAGCAGAGGTTTCTGAATTTTAAATGTGTCCATAAACTACAGAACTGTCCCATCGAGAAATGGAAATGAAAGAATTCCCTTGAATCCAGAATTTTTTTTCGACTTACGACAGCGAAGTTCATAACGGAAATACGACTCCCTTGGCAGCTCAACGTAAAGTGCATAGATTGCTAATGCTCCCATCACGAAGATGGCGACTACGCAGGCCTCCGCCATCAAACTCAGCGACTGAAGCGTGAAAATTCCGCAGACTATCGCCAAAGCGCCGGCTCGGCGCCCCCGTCCTCGACGGGTAACCGCTTTATAAATTATCGATTTCCACATAATCGATATGGTCCGGGGTGTGAAATCGGCATTTTACACCGCATATAGGCGGTCACTGGATCGTGAAATTTCACGTCATGACTTACTGCGTAGCCCGTGTCCGTCAAGTCGAATTAATACCTCACCCCCTGAGCGAGCGCGAGAGCGCAACGCGTGGCGGAGAGGGTAGAGTGGGGAAGGAGAAGGGGGCTGGTTGGAGGGGAGATTGGGGAACCGCTCTATGCGCCCCGCCCCCTTCCGGCAGCTTCCCCTCGGTATCCCACCCTTTTTGGGTCTCTATCCTCTGCCTCCCCGTCCTCGACCGAGCACCCTCCGAGTGCTTGCGTTGCTCTCATGCTCCCAATACACGTCACTCCATCCCTCTTTCCTTCTTCTCCGTCGTTTTCCTTTCGATTTCTGCGTACTCTTCCACACACTTCGTTGCTCGTTGCTCCACCTCTTGTACATTTTCAGACCTACCCAATTAAGCCTACGCATACAGCCTCCTCCGTTAGCAAACACATCACTTACCTGTCATCGGTTCACCTTCGAACCATGATCTTTCCATTCCACCAACCCTGCAATCGTATGTTTACCATTTCCATTGCTGACCACACTACAAATCACTCATCCCCTATTTTGTCTTCATTTCAATTCATGTACACTCTTCAGCACCTCACTGCTCCCAACCCCGGTTCTTTAGCATTAACTTACGTGCTCTATACATTTCTTACAGCTTCCCCCTTCAGAATCCACTTCACATTCATCGGTCCACCAATGAACCACAACATCTGCAATCACTCAATCGTCATACAGCGACCGTTACCTCGTCCCCAACATTGCCCTTCACTGTTCGTTCCCGGCTATTGATCTTCCCACCTTCGTTCCCTGCCCGCTCAGCCCCCGCGTTTACCTTCCAAACCGCCCGACCGCTCCCCCTCCGCTCGCCACCCCCGCTCGCACCGCGCCGCGCGGCCCTCGTACGGCTGCACTGATGTGCGTGCGCCGCCGCCGCCGCCGCCGCGCGCGGAATTAATTAAATATACACTTGGGCTAATTAATAAAGGGAACTGCACCGTGCGCAAACAGGCGACGTAATTGCCGCAAAAATAAAACAACGATCATTGCGACGGTGACGTAACGTGCAATTTGTTCACGCGCGCGGCTTCCAGAGGGGCGGCGACCGCAGAGGCGGCCACGCCCCCCCCCCCCCGCTCTCCCACTCTCCTCTTCCTCCCTCTCTCCCCCTCCCCCTCACCCTCTCCCCCTCCCTCCATCCTCTTCCTCCTCACCGCCCGTTCGTTCCACCGCGCACCTCCGGCCCACCCCTCCGCCCACGATGGCCACGGATTGGGGAACACGCGGACGCAATGATCTTCCATTTAAGCTGTTTTTGTTTGTTTGTTTGTTTGTTTGTTTTTCTATCTGATCTCCTGTTTCAACGCGTTTGCCGTTAAGATCGACGTAATGTGGCCGTCATGATTATTTACGTAGTTGGTCCGTAAAGTCATTTACGCCATTGCGAGTACTGGGTTTCAGGATGTGGAAGTCCTCGCGGTGGAAGTTTTTCAACACCAGTAAAACGGTTAACTCCAAGTTGAACATTGACAGATTGGAAATTCTATAGTTCAGTCGTTTCTGGTATTCGGTCCGTTCAATACTGGCAAATGGTAGGGCAGTGTTTTAAAAAGGCTGTGCGATATTACCTTTCTCATTATTTGCATCTAGCGCTCTAAGTTTAAATTTTATTTAAAATTAGTTGTCGGAAGTTGGAAATGAAACCTCATGACTGCATTCTATAGCCTTCTACGTATATAATACTATTTTGTTTATTACATAAGTATACGCTCTTTTACACGCCAATAAATCAAAATGTTGCTCTTACTAGACTTGAAAAACATTGTTTACAAAATAACTGAAAGAAATAATAATCGTTTTTAGTAATACACCTAAAAAAAGAGGCATGGTAAGACACGAGAGGAAGAAATGTTATTTTGCAACATGAACATTAATAGAAAAAGATGCGAATTTACGACCATCAGACTTCTTTAAAATTCCTCATGTTTGGTAATACTGTTGCTAAAAGTTATAAAAACAATAGACAATTACAAAAGATAGAATGTAACAAGAAGTACTGCACTTTTTTTCTTTTCTCATGTACTTAAATCAGAAAAGCTGCAATATGTTCAGCAAAAAAATAAAGAACGAAAGTGAATTTTGTCCCGTATTTGCGTCATTGAAGCCGCAGTGCATCCGACTCCTCCGCCTGCCTCTGCCTCACTGCCAGTACAGCGTTTCGCTCCGCCTCGCCGCGCCGCGCTCCACGCCACACCCATCGGGCCCTTTTCCAGGTCCCGCGAGGGTCCGTCCACATATCGGTAACGCTGCAGGAGAAAATTCCGGCGCTCCTGGCCGATGTGTTAGCTGAATCGCGTCTTCGTGAAGTAAATTACATTCGCTGTTTTTAAAGTTAATTTAGGTTACACAACTAGTTCCTTTTAAAGACACGTTTTCAAATAAGTATATTGAAAAACTCTACTTTTGTTTTAGAAACTCATTTAACTTTAGAATACTATAACGGATGAAAAATGTGCCAGAATGTGAATTGTTCTTCAGAACGTGTCTTGGAAAAGTTTTAAAATGAGCTTCTTAAAATATTTAAATATGCCTGGAGTTGCATTATGTCTTTTCCATTACTGAAATATACAAATATATAAGAGAATGCAATAGAAAATCAACAGAACGTAATTTATCCTAATATCCATTGCACTTTCCATTGAAAAAGCAATTCCACTGCACTTCGCATTTTGAAGAAAACATTCTGTCACATTTCTATAATCATGAAATCAAAAGTATAAAAATCTAAATAGGAATGAAAAACAGAGTATAGATAACAGAATTAAAATAGTGAGCATACCATACCTCTTTACTGCATTTCATGGATGAAACACAACAATCGTTTTTTCAATAAATATTGATACAGGTGTCATCAGGAATTATTAACACAAAAACCACACTCGCAGTCCACAAGCGAACGGGATCAGGAATGAAGACGAACGGAAGGCGACGTTTTGCATCCAACAAAACTACCGCAATTCACACTCCGCCTGTGAGCAGCGCAGCAAGCAATATAATCTCCCTGACAGCGGGGAGGTGACGGGGGGAGTCGACGGCAGTGGAGCCAATGACGAGTAACGATGGTAGAGATGACGCAGGAGACGACGGCGAAGACGATAACGAAGACGACGGCGAAGAGGACGGCGTAGACGACGGCAACGTCTTCAGCAAAGACAATGGCGCGGGCGACGGCGGACGATATGAGAGTGGATGGCAAAGTCGACGGTAAAGACGACGGCGTAGACGACGCAGACGACGACACAGACGACGGCGCAGACGACGGCGGAGACGACGGCGCAGACGACGGCGCAGTCGACGGCGCAGACGACGGCGCAGACGACGGCGCAGTCGACGGCGCAGACGACGGCGCAGACGACGGCGCAGACGACGGCGCAGACGACGGCGCAGACGACGGCGCAGACGACGGCGCAGACGACGGCGCAGACGACGGCGCAGACGACGGCGCAGACGACGGCGTAGACGACGGCGCAGACGACGGCGACGCCGTAAGCGAAGACAACTGCGCGGGCGACGGGAGAGTCGATGGCGAAGGCAACGACCAAGACCACGGCGGCGGCGAGAGTGACAGCGGCGACGGCGGCTGCTGGAGAAACCCGTCCCCGCCGCCGAGTCCCTCTGATGGAGCGCAGAGCCGCCGTCGCACCACGACGCGACGCGGGAACGCCCCGCCAAGTCCTCGCCACGTCGCGGAAAGTCGCAGCGCCCTCAAGCGCGAGGTGCGGCGCGTCGTGCCGCGGTATGCCACTAACGCGGGACGGGTCCTTCGAGATGACTCAGTGGCGTCGACCGTCCCCTCTGCTGATCTGGAGGTTCTTCGAGACCAGCTTCGAGACCAGCCGGCGGAAGACATTCGACTCATCGGGCTAACGAGATAGCTAGGTCGAATTCAGCCACTGCCTGGAGAAGAATTTTAGCGACCGGCTGCTCTGATCGGTAGTTTTCCTATTTTCTCCGATCTATTCTAGGGGAATGCCGGAGCAGTACCCAATCAGGCACGCTAATGAATGGGTGCGATCTTTCCTTTCTCAACCGTGTGCTTTATTATTATTTAGTACCCCCCCCCACCATATACACACACGCACACACTTGATGGAAGATCAACCGAAAGTTTATTCCGACTGTGACGGTGCACACTGAGGGAGGTACCTGGAAGGACAAACCTCACAACTTGGCATGTAGAACGACGCTGCATCTCACGGATGCATCGGGAAACCAGCATCGCTATCTCCCGGTCATAACGTACACTACACTCATGGATCTAATGGACTAAGTAGTTGGAGCGACCGGAAACACTAAAGACTCACTTGAAGTTCTTACATTTTTGAAAAAAAATATTTTTCGAAGGTATTTAAATACAGTTGTATGAGCAGCACGTTTAAGATTGTAGCAGTGCAGTAGATAGAAGGGGGCAGGGAAGCCAGTCACTAGTTTAAGGGTGACGCCAATTAGAACATTTTATAGCTGAAATTATATAATTAATTTGAAAATATTTCAATTATTTTGAAACATATTTCTTAATGTATTATAAATAAATGTATTGAGCATATATTCTTTCATTTTCAGTAAATAATGTATAAACTATTCAGTAACAGACAGGTCTATATTGAATTTATGGCGGAAGGGTGGCGGGGGGGGGTGGATACCATTAGTTTTGCTCCGGGAGAGACCAACTGAAGCTACACCACTGGATTGTAGACAGATCTCTGATTCTAATGCGGTACGGCGCGCAAAGTGCGCTACGAAGACTCGCACTTCGTACTTTTAGAAGCGTTAGCTCGTGGAAGAATAACGTCCAAAGGCGCGCGGCGGAGCGGAGTGGCTGCCGCCCCCGCGGGGCCTTGGCAGCGGCGGTAGCGCCCGCAGCGACCTTCGCGGCCGGACACTTGGCGCGGCGCGCAGACGGCGGCGAAGGTGATGGAGAAGGAAAGAACGGCCGGCGGGAAAGACCAGGAGAGGAACCGCGGGGCGGAGCGTGGCGGGGCCGGAGGCGGGGCTGGGGGCGGTTGAGAGGACGAGGGCGGGAGCGAGGGCGGGGGCGAGGGCGGGGGCGAGGGCGGGGGCGGGGGCGAGGGTGGGGGCGAGGGCGATGGCGATGGCGATGGCGAGGGTGGGGGCGAGGGCAATGGCGAGGGGGGGGGGCGAGGGCGATGGCGAGGGGGGGGCGAGGGCGATGGCGAGGGTGGGGGCGTGGGCGATGACGAGGGTGGGGGCGAGGGCGGGGGCGAGGGCGAGGGTGGGGGCAAGAGCGAGGGCGGGGGCGACGGCGATGGCGATGGCGATGGCGATGGCGATGGCGATGGCGAGAGCGGGGGCGAGGGCGGGGGCGGGAGCGAGGTATTAAATTGTATTAAATTTAATGTGATGTATTGTATTATGCTTAATGCAACCTAATGTAACCTTAAACATTAAAAAGAGCTCAATATATTTGTACATTAAATTTTGTAATCTACAAGTTAAAATCAGTGTGCATTTAAGGTAGAGGTTCTCCCGTTTCCCCTACCTCTCATCATTCATCTCATGTTTTCCTAATCACCAGTCCATCAAGTTCATTTATTCATTCATTCCAGATATGACCATACGACACCTACTTTTGCATCCTAATGTAGATATGTACGTTATATCTAAAGTGTGTTCATGAAAATTACTTTAATATACATTTATTAAAACAAGGCGGGAATTTGTAACAGTGTAGAAGACAGCCACGCCACGCGGGAAGCGGCTATGGAGGGTACCGATTCTTCCCACATAATAATAAAATATCACTTATGTTCTGGAATCAGTTCATTGTTATATCTTTGGGTTGTTGCAACCACTAACTCAACTAATATTGCATTTACAGCCTATAAATATTGTAAATTAATGATTTTGAGGTTTATCACACGTCGTCGAAATGATGTGTAAAACTTTTACGAACAAGTTTCCCACAATGAAGCGTAAAAACTCCTCCCATAGTTTATTCTCTGATCGCCTTCTGTCAAATGTTCACTTATCGAGTTCTCAACACAAAGACAAACTGACTACTACGACACTGACGGTAGAGGTTGAATCAGTAGACATCAACGACTTTGTTGAGGATATCTCTAATTGTGCGCAAGTGCAATGGCAGAGATGAAGGTTAAAAAGGCGTCAGCGTAGACTTGAATAGTTTTCTGTAAAATGTTCAGTTGTTGAACTCCCCCAGCGAAAGAATTTCTAGCTACGACACGGTCAATAGAGGTTGAATCAGTCAACGTCAATTACTTCGTTTAGCGCATCTTTAATTGGGTGCATGTGCAATGGCACGGTTCAAGGCTGCAATGAATCGAGAGAACACGACATTCCAGCCAATGACGACACTACACTCAAGGCAATTTACGTAAAGAGTTGCCAGGCTGTTGTTAGACTGCATTTCACAATCTGTTTGGAATGCGCACACTAGTTCCTTGACAATGTCGCGCACTCTTCTTACTCCAAAGCCTCCCGCAGATTTGCACTATCTATAAATCGACCACATTGAGCGAAGGAATTACTAACATTCTACTGTAAAATGTTTGATACGTATATTATACGATGTTTTTATAATTTCGAAAATTTTATTTAGTGATATCTTATACTTCTGTGTCCATTTATCTTAGTGATAATTAACCTATTAGACTTCACAGCAAATACATAATCTCTTTTCATACTTCTAACAGTTGTTGCATTTACACTAGTGTTATTCGATAATACGACTAAATATTACATCCTCACATCAGAGACAATGCCATAAACTTTAAAAAAAGGGGGGCGTTAAAAGGGAAGTTGGAAAATGACCTTCATTTAGCTTCATTTTGGATATAAGACATTTCAAAGCACGTACGACATACTAGACAAATATCGTTAAATTTTCTAAACTGACCACCTTCAAAACCTTAAATTTTATGAAGCAGTATTTTAATGAATTTAATAAAACACTTTCTAATAAAGTAATTGTTAATATTAAAACAAAATAACAGGGCGACAAAACGCGAATAAAATTATCACTGCAAAGTAACTAAGTTAATTATGAAAAAATTAATACCTCCCACGTGAAGAGCTCTCCAACGACTTTCCGAGCTGACCACATCAAACATTTTGGAACAAATGGAGTGTCAGAGACGTAATTTTTCATGTTTATATAACTTTCCACGTGTCGAGAGAAAATACTGTACTCCTTAATTTAATAATATACATACCACTAGAATAAAGTAATTAACATGCGTATTTTTAAAGATATCTTCAGTTCTTTAAAGTGTATAGAGTCAATGAGAACCCAATATGGTTAATTATAATTATTCCAGTTAATATTATGCATGTTCAATGTCATATATTTTCATGAGTTAAGGGGAAAATTTCAACGAAAACTCAATCATGAACGGAGGTTGGAAATTTCCATTAGTCATTTTCTCAGAATACAAATACACTCATTATGAACCAGTAACTTTACAGGGCCATACTTAAGTACCGAAGGGTTCAGTAACTGAAAATAGTGAATGAACGCTCCTCCAGAGAAAATTTCTTCATATTTACTATTTTACAACAATACATTTAGATTTTTATTTCGCATATTTAACGAATTTTCTTTGAAGGGTGTGGCCCCCATGCTTATATTGCATGGAGTAAATCTTGGCGGATAATAATTATGTATCAACATCAAGTTTTACAAATTCATTATTATACACTTAAGTTTCTTGAAATTGTCCTTTATCTCCAATTTCACACTGAATATAATGCTTAACACAATTGCTCTGAACAGGCGAACCAGTTATCACGTCACACACTTTTGCCATTTCGTAATATTTGTTACTTCATACGTCAAGATATGAAATGTTTACGGAAATGTATTTTTTTTCACAAATACTTTTTTTTTTTTTTGCTGTTTTGTATCTCATTGATAGTAAAGGTTCTAATTCCTCCTTTACTACAATTGACATAGTCGACTCTGATAAAAACGTTAGGGAACTAAAACTTCTTTTAGATAATTTATTTTGGCGGCAATGTTATTCTTTGCTATTGAATTTGCACGAAAGTGTGAAACCGAAAATTATTTTGAGTGAAATCATTGATGCATATCTCTTGCAAAGTATTTGTTCAGTATCCGCCGTCCATGAAATCTGGTAACTATTGTCCAGCAACTTCAAGGCCAAACTCACTCCATGCCCAAGCAACGCCGCGAGACGCGTCGGATCCGTGCACAAGCAACCCAGCTCCACCGCAAGCTGGACGTTCCTGCGAGGAGACGATCACGCGTTCCTGCGAGGAGACACGTCTGGCGGGCGGCGCTCAGCCGCCGAGCCGCATTCCTTGGCGTTGCAGGTACCACGGACGTCCGCCAGAAGGCGCGGTGGGCTCCACCCGTGGCTCCTTCGCCACGGCCGTCGCTGCCGCCTCCGCCTCCGCCCCGGCCGCTCCCGCCGCCAGCGCCGGCGAACCGCCGGCCGCGAGTTCAATGACTGGCCGACAACGGTACCAGCGACGGCGGTGGCGGTGGCGGTGGCGGCGGCGAGGCTCGCAGGCCTGAGGCGCGCCACGGCGTGGCGTGGCGTGGCGGTGGCAGCGGCGACGGGCGTGGCAATAGTGATACACGCGTCGGTGGCGACACAAGTTGCCGAAGGTGAATGTGGAGACGGCGGTGGCGAAGGTAGTGGGGGCGTTGGCGGGGATGGTGACGATGAACGCGAAGGTGGCGGCTCGTGCACGCTGAAGAGTAACAGTCACGCCTACCGACCGGCCTCGCGCGGCATTTCCTGCCGACCTCGCCGCCGCCGCCACGGCGTTCCATGGGCCTTGCGCGGGAAGCGTTCCGCGAGGGCATTCCCTCCCACGGACCTCGGTGCAGCGGCCACATGACCACCTTCCCCTTGCTTCTTTATAAAGATCTTTACCTGCTCATTTCCCGCGTTTTGTGTTGTCTCAATTACTGGAGATTAATGCAAGAGTAATTAACTCTGCCTTACAACACAAGGAAATGGATATGAGCAACTCTGATAAACCTTATTAACTCATAGATTCGACTTCGTCTTCAGAATACATTTAACAGCTGTTTTGAGTATTTCTAGGTTAAAGATTCCCAGGCAGATTACAAGAGTTACCAGGCCCTTTCAACGCATTGGAATCTCGCCTATGGCAAGGATGTTTTCACTTGCTGAGCGATCTGCAACGCCGAACCAACGGGTAGCCAATGTAATTCTGTGAAAACATCATTCATCGTTGCCGAGGAAGGTGTTCAGTCTTGAAGCTACTCATTAGTTTCTTTCTACTTGGCTGCCAATATACAGTACGAATATTGCACTGGGAGAACAGCAGCTATCATAAGAAGGTAAACATTCCACACGCCCAAACACACGCCCAAAAATTCGCAGAACTTTGTTTTCGGCCCAGAAGCTGCAAGGTATGTACGACCCAGTTTGCTTACGCATCTTGCATACAATAACCTGTTACCTATAACCTGTTAATAATATTTGTATAATATTTGTATTACATTTTAGCTCTGATGATGATCGCAACGCGATCGAAATGATCATAAGTTGATTAAACAGTTTTGATACCGGACAATATCTTTAGTCATTTATCATAAACATTCCAATTGGGAAGAGAAGGCGAGAGCACGGTCTTGTCGTTCAATGTAATCTTAGAGGACAATGTACCAAACATGGAAGTTACTTTGTACATAACAGACAGGATGCAATACATTAACACCTTTTTTCATGATCGTGTTAATACTGGGTCTTGGCGCCAACTTCTAATTATTTTACAGGTGCGAAATTAAATAATGAACTATGGTAAATCGCACAACATTCAAGTACTACATGCTTGTATGAATTGCGATTATAAAATAAAGGTCGTAAAATTAAGTCAAAAATACGAATTTGTCAGTGGGATTTTTTTTTTTTTTTTGCATTGGAAGTCGATTCATTATTATTTAAAAAATAAGCATAATCAAACAGTTTCTAAAAACGGATAACATTTTTAGCAAATCGGAGATACACCTCTCAGGAATTCGCCACCACACGAGACGAAAGAAATTGTGCAAATCGTCGGGCAAACGCACGGGGTCTCCGCGCCCCGCGGCCAGTGCGATCGCCCGGCTGCAGCCGCGTGCAGACGTTGCCACGTTTCAGCGGCGCGGGGGCGGGGGCGGAGGAGGAGGCGCGGGCGGGCCGGCCGGGCGGGCAGGCAGGCGTCTGCGGCACGGCGCGGAGGCGGGCCCGCGCCGCCCGGTCGACTCATTGCGCGCCGCGCCGCCCAGAATCCAACTCCACTTTCTCCTTCGGGCGGTCGCGTTTGTTCCTCCCGCCGCTCGGCTCAGGCAGCTCGCGCGATGAGTAAGCTTTCGGTTGAACCAGAGCCGTTCAATCATTTGGCGGACTGTCGCTTTGTGTGAGTGTGTGTGAGTGTGTGTGTGTGTGTGTGAGTGGAGTGTTTGTGAGTGTGAGTGTGTTTGTGAGTGTATGAGTGAGTGAGTGAGTGTGCGAGTGAGTGTGCGAGTGAGTGTGCGAGTGAGTGTGCGAGTGAGTGTGCGAGTGAGTGTGTGTGTGTGTGTGTGTGTGTGAGAGAGAGAGAGAGAGAGAGAGAGTAAAACGTTCTAAGGACGAGTCGCCACTTTACTTCAGCAATAGTATGTTAAGCAACAACGGGAAAAGTCGAGTGACCGGTAAACTCACTGAAGTTCCAGGCGTAATTTTTTGCACAGCTCTTTTTTAAAACTAACCGTGAGTAAGGTGAGATGACGGTGGAGCCTTGCTTTGGAGAGAAGTGCAGTCGCACAGTGCAGCACTGACGATTCAGAGTAAAACGTTCCAACGTGCTCAGTTCACACTTGAGCATTGATCGGCCAAATGTGCTAGAAAATGTATAGGATCGTTGAACTCTCTCAAGCTAATCGAGGAATAATATCCATCGTTAATTCTGAAACCAGAATCTCCCTTGAAAAGATACCAAGGACGGAACCTGACTAAAGAGAGTTCGGCAATCCTAACAAAGCAGTAGCTAACGTTTAAGACTGTGTTTAGTCTTTAGTGCTGTTCTATCATATTGCAATTACGAAAAGATATGTTACACCATTACAACTTTTCAAAACTCATCCCTTTATAAAGCCGAAGATTTTTTTCTGAAGGAATAAATCCAATTATATTTTCTAATATTGGATTCCTTCATCCCGAAAGTTGCACTCTACAACGGCCGTTTTAAGCAGAACTGGCATTTTAAGCAAGTGAGGCAACGAAGGATAGTCCCGACATTCCCTCCTCTAGGTATCGCCCTAGCTGGAACAAGGTCTCACCTCCCGACAGTTGTAGACGGGACCGAAGAGGAAGTGAGTGTATGTAAGAGGAGACGAAGGGACAACAAGGACGGAAAGATCACGCGCGATCTATGGCCGGTTTGTTAGGGTCCAGCTCCGGCATTCGTCTGCTATTGATTGCAACTACCCATTTGCGGCGGCGATGGTATGACTGTTAGCGTACCGGACTGTTATACCCGAGCTCGCGGGTTCAAACCCGATCGAAGCCGCGGATTTTTAGGGCGACAAAATCCTTCGTACGCCTTCCTTCGGAGGGGAAGTAAAGCCGGCTGTCCCATGTTCGTAGATTTACTTGCATGTAAAAGATCCTCAAGCCTAAATGACGCCTCTGAGCTAAATTCAAATCGCCTGTTTCTCGCCCAAGAAATACCTCCTTTCTCTGCTACTTGGTGAAAGGAGCGTAGCGAAATTTGCGAGGTCCGACGGAAGAGCGGGCCTGATGGCCCGAGTCTCGCCTCGTAAAATAAGGCAGTAATTCAATTCAATTCAATCAGAGCGGCCGGTCGCATGAATTCCAGACAGTGGTTGCCTCTTATGCAGAGCTAGTATCGATTCTCGAACCCGTCGATTCTCGAACCCTAGGACCACCCAGTCAAAAGTCGCTGCAGAGACACTTAATTCTGCCATCAAGCCATCTCAACCGGTCCTGCTTCCAGGAGACCGGCAACCAAACAACCTCAATATGCGCCGCGGCGCGAGAGGAAACAATACACGCGCGCATACCTGGAAACGGGAATTCGCACGGAAGCGACCGCCGGCGCTCGGCGGGCGGAACGGAACGGAACGGCGCGGCGCGGCTCGGCGCGGCGTTTATAAATGCATCGCGCGCTGAAGCACGCCGCGGCGGGCGGGGGCCGGGGCCGGCTAAGCCAAGCCGTTCAAACGACGCACACTGGGGCCAGAGAGGGGAAAAGTTGGCAAAAAGTATTTTTAGGGATTTTTTGGAAATAAAAAACACATTTTATAATTAAATAATGACTTGTTCGATTGTTGCAAATATTTAAATATTTAATTATATAACCTCGGAATAAGAGCTTTCATCATGCGACTTTTCTTCCAGAAGAGAATTTCTATTTGAAGGAATTAACATTGGTGGAAGGTCTAGGTCAAATGCCTTTATTACAACTTTTCTCTATTCCATTTTTTTAAATCAGTGGGTCAGATTCAATGAACACCCAGCAAAGTAGTTGCTTATTAGTTTGTTCCCTTGATATTTTTCTGGTGATACTTTCTCTATATTTTTCTTCTTTTTTCCTTTTCAGTGTGTTAAATAACATTATACAGAACGTTAACAAAGAGCTCTCAGTACCAGATCATAAACGAAGAATAAAATAAAACGAATGTTGTAGACCAGAAGTGCTAACAAAACTAGGTGTGTAAAATTATAAACAAAGTACCTTATCGCAAAATGACGCAACCGTGGGCAAACTTTCATTAATGTTTAATGTTTTGAAAACTGGATGAATTCCAGAATCATATTCAGTTAATATCATAGCCCGGAAAAACCCGGAAGGTAACTAAAAGGCAATATGAAAAACCGGATTTAAAAATTTAATTCAGTTGCGACAAGTGAAGTTTTAATTGGAATTACCAAATTATTATTTAAGCAAGATGTTTTTTACTAATCCATATTTAAAGTACACACCTCGAAGTATCTTATCCATAACACATACGATTCTGCCGCTCGAGAGAGCAAAACCATTCACATCGAAAAGCTCTCTTCTTAGTGCGAGAGCAAAGTGCGCCCGCCGCGCGCCAAAAACTTGCACTGAAAGGAGTGGCGTGATTCCCAATTCCTTTCCTGATAGGGGAACGAAGAAGGAAACATTTCGCCACCCCTTTCATGTCAAATGGAGCTTCTTTTTTTATTTATTTTTTTTTTTTGGTCCCCTCCACAGTAACCCTGTGGAGAAGGGGAATTTATTTACTTTAAATTTATACATTAACCTGCTGCCTTGCGGCTTAAGCAGGTAGAGGAGGAGCTTTTTCTTACAGCTAAGTTTTACATACTAGTCCTTAAGTTAACTTATTTGCACTTTGGCATTACTAACTTATACTAAGATCGATTTAGTCAATACTATAATACTACAGAGCTTGTTATTTTACGGACGAGATATTTTTCTTTTTTTTTCTCTACATTCACACATCATTCATACTATTTTCATTATATACATAACCATTCATTCTTCCCATTCATTCACACTTAACTTCACTACACTCACTAACTACGCTCACTGTTCGCCACGGCACTGACTTGGCTCAAAGTGTCCGTGGCGCTCGGGCCCATTGGGAGGCGTGGCAGGTGGGGCGCGGCGTCGCGTTCCCCGCGCGTCCCTCGGCCGATGGCGAGTCCTCCCCCTCACGCTCGGTTGCCTCCGCTTGCTCGCACAAGGCGGCAAGCGTGTCGTGAGGCAGCGCGCGGAAGGAGAAGGCGACGCGCTTCGGACCTTTCCGGAGGTGGGACCGATGCGCGTCACTGTTTGCCTCACGGCCGGTGTCGCGCAGGATGCGCGGCGCCTTCGGACCCAAAGCCCTTTTAAGCGCCGTCACTGCCCGCCTTTGGAGCTCCGGCAAGAATTGTTTTTTTATACCCAGAACTCCGAACACGTCGGTGTTTCTAGGGTATCTATTGGGAATGGGAGGAGGGAGGTGGGGGTACGCCGCGAGACGCGCAGCGCGGTTCTCCGCCGTGCGAATCGGGCGGAGGGTGGAGGGAGGTGCCGCCGCGAATACCTCGCAGGCATACGTCCAAATGGACCGCACGCAGGCGGTGAATAGGCGGCGTTTGAGGGCAGGATGAAGTTCAGGGGCTCGAAGAAGTGGGCGTAGGAGGGTGGTTCGAGCAGTTATTTTTTGGCTAACGTACTTGGCGTGGGCGTGCCAGCGGAGGCCGCTGTCAAGCTTCACACCAAGATACTTCGCCGTCTTTTGCCACGGTAGATGCGTGCCTAACAAGCTCACGACTTCATCGGGGTCGGCCCTCTGTCGAGTGAAGTTGACAGCTACGCACTTGTCAGGGTTGAGGGCAAGCTTTTTATGGCTTAGCCATTTGGGAAGCTCGGCGAGACAATCATTCAGATATCTCACCGATTTCCTTTTGTCCCCCGATTTCGCATAGTAAGCGAAATCATCCGCGAACATTAGGAGCCCGCAATGTTGAATGCCGGTATTTTTTTCAACAGGAAGCGGCGCGTCGTTGACGTACAGGCCGAATAGTGTCGGTGAGAGCACGCTTCCCTGAGGCACGCCGGCTGCGGCTCGCCTTGGGGACGAATGTACGCCATTGACGCGAACCTTGAATCGTCTATCTGTCAAGAAGCTGGCGATTAGTCTGACGTAGCAGTCGCTGATTCCAATGTCCGCAAGACACGCGAGCGCCCCCTCGTGCCATACAGAATCGAATGCCGACCGCATGTCTAGAAAAACCACTGGCAAGTTCTGCCGTCTTTCGAGAGAGAGACCGATCTCGGTACTTAGCCGCGTCAGTTGTTGCGCGGAACTTAGACCAATTCGAAATCCGAATTGCTCATCTCTAAGAAGCTTAAGACGCCGTATTTCCTGTTGCAAGCGCTCCAGGATCAGGCGCTCGAAAGCTTTCGCAAGAAACGAGAGGAGACTAATTGGTCTGTAACCGCTCGCCAGGAGTTGGTCCTTGTTAGGCTTTGGTATCATGGATACTGTCGCGATTTTCCACGCTCTGGGGTAGTATCCTAGCGCTAGGCACGCATTTAGGAGCTCCCGCAGGAACTCCACCCCGTCGGCGCCGAGCGCGCGGAGCTGGGCGGCTGTTATTCCGTCCAATGGAGCTTCTGAAGCATATTTTGATTTTGGTTTTTTGCCATATTTCTCCTCTTCTGGCCCCACTGTGAGGCGGCGGCGGCGGCGCATGAGACGGACGAGGTGGAGGAGCGCGGCGGAGAGGCCGCGCCGCTCCGCGCCGGAACAAAGCACGCGCCTCGCGACGCGTCGAAAGAGGCCAGGCCGGAAGCGCAGCCCGTTAGCCGTCCCGCACCGCACCGCGCCGGGTCGGGTGGGGTCGCGACCCGTGGGCAGCGCGGGCCAATGGACGCTGAAGGACTTGCTGTTCTGCAAGTGCTGATATTTTGCTTTTCGATAGGAGCAGAATTGGTGCCGAACAGGATAGCCGACGTGGCTAGAGCGTGTGCCGACTCAGAACCTCGGTCTGAAGGGGTCTGAAGGGTCGCGGGTTCGAGTTTAGCCGTGAGCATATTTGTTTGTCCCTTGTGTTTCATGTATGTGTGTTATCGCGGAAGGACTTGCGAGTCTGCTGATCACAGACCGAGGAGCTCGCAAGTGTGCCTAATATAAAGGTTAGTATGTGTCTCCATGAGGGACAGAGTGGGTATCCGCCGCGGATAGGTGAAAGCGGCATCCCAAGCAGCTGGAAAAAGCCCCAGGAAGAAGAAAAAAATAGCAGAATTAGTATGAAAACCGGAAAATATATTGCCTTGATGTTCATATTGCAACTGAGTTTTACCACTGGTACATTGATTATTGAATTGTCGATTTTTCGACTACAAGTACATAAACTATCGATGACAGATCAATATAATTTATTGAGTGGTTAGTATCGATCCCAAATATTGTACCTCTGTACCTCTTAGCACTACATAAACCTCCCGAGAATCATACGACTGAGAGAGACAGAGACAGTTCTAACAAAAACGGTTGCAAAATTAATTTACACCAAACATGCTCACTGTGTGATTAAGACAGATGTCCAAGGGGAACATTTAGGATTCGTTAACATGCAGCTTCCTTGCATAGTAAAAGCAATAGTTAGTATTTATTTTCCTACTGGCACAGCATTTTCGCCTGTGTGTTGTGTGCCAAGCATTAACGAGCAAACGCGTCGTTTCATTTTCTTCCAATCTGGCGTGGGTTTTTCTTGAAGTCATTGAGAGCGACGTGGTATGTGTAAAGATTATTTTTCTCTCCTTCCTTTTGTCTGATGAGTGGTCGTCTGATCCTAGAGTGTTAGAATCATTTATTTACAAAAATCATTTCAAGAAAGAAATGTAATGAACTTAAAAATACAATAAAATTGACACGTTCACGTTTCACACTCTGAACAGTTTTACGGGATCTGAAACAATCGCATATCCTTCTTGTGCATGAGATACTTTATCAGACAATGAACTTAAGAACATAATTTAACTGACACATTCATCTGTCACAATGAGATCAGTTTCACGAGGTCTAAAAGGATAGTATACCTTTCTTGCGCACGAGTTAGAGTATCTCATGCACAAGAAAAGTATGCCACCAGGTAATATATTCTGTTATGTTGTTCCATCCCACTCTATAGTTTTAAATGTAATTTGATGGATCATTTTCTACTTCTTGCATAATTTATATTAAATAATGACACAAAATCGATCTGTTTTCTTCTGCCACCTGATCTCGATTTAACTTCCAAACATTTCATCTCGTGTTACAAAATTTTTTTATGTACGGAGACAGCGCGTATCCTCAGTGTGAATTTCATAGCGAACAAAGGGTCCTTTAGGAATCCGAACTGGAAGAAGGGGCGTTTGAAGCGCCTCTCACAAAAATTACCGAGCGCCGACGCGCCAGGCGGCGCGACGGCAGGCAAACTCCGCGCAACCGGCCATAAATCGCGCCGTTTACTTCGCAGCGGGGACACCTAGCGCCAGAAGAAGCGCACGGAGTCGCCTGCCTGTGCAGTTCGCAGTACTCCATGTGTATTTTGTGTCTTTCAATTTCGCCTCCCCAGTACGCTGATGTGGCGGGTATTTATTTTCGTGATTTGGGTTACATTGCGTTACTGGCTGCGTAGGCTTCCGCGGCCGAAGTTTGTGTTATCTAGGCAATCCGGGACGAGCCGCGTCGCTGACATGGTAGCTACGATTCGGCCACCGTTATGTGGTCTTCCTCAGAACGTACTGCTGGTGCGCAGCAGTACGCTCTGAGGAAGGCCACAATACGCTGGCCGAAACTTTAGCCACATGTCAGTGACGCGGCTCGCCCGAATAGCCTAGATAACACATGCAAACGCCTTACGGTTTAAGCAGCCTTGTAAGAGGGAACGGAACAGGCTGCTTTTCTTAATAACTAACCGAAACTAACTTAACTTTAGTTTAATATAATTGTACCGTTAATTTGTAAGCACTTTGGCGTAATTCACTTGAAAAATTATATTATTATATTTTTAAAAAAAGTAATATTATAACGTAAAATTATAATATTTAAAGAAAATCAATGTAAAAATAATAAATATTCACGACAATATCCATATATATAATGTTTTTACATTAATATAAATGTTCCTGATTCTTTATTTGTATTATTTTTCATTCACGCATCATTCTTCTTTTCTACTTAATTTATTACATACATAACCATTCATTTATCCCATTCACACTCATACTTCAAGTTCGCCTCCCGTCATTTACCGCTTTTTCATACCCTTCTTGAGCGTTAAACCCTTAACCAGAGGTTACTTTTGTAAGTTTTCCCTAGTAAGTACTGTTTGTTATTGTATTTACGTCAACCCCTTGAGAGATATTGTATAACCGAATAAGAATAAATAAATATTAGCAAATTTCTCTGGTTAACACAAACAGTATTTGACGGTCTCACTACCGCTTAACCCTTTGCGCCCCGATGCCCATGCAAGGCCCCTTCTAAATTGGTAACATAAAATTACCAGATATCTGCGAACCTCTCCGCAACTTGTACAATTGCATTACGGCAGTCTGACGTAATGTAGAGAACGACGCCATGACGTAACGATTGCAGGCACTTTACGCTTTCCAACAACGTGTGTGCGAAAAATACTTTCCAAGAGAGCCAAGTTGATTCGCTATCTATTGTAACGTCGTGCCAAGGGGCCAGATGGACAACACATGTCGGAAGGCCAGCGAGGGGGCGGGGGCAGTCCTTTGGCGGCAAGCGGAAGGCCACCAGAGGTGGGTGGGCCCCTCCTCAAGGGCCCGGGTGGGCGTGTCTCGGAACGCGGGTGTCAACTGGCGCAGAGAGAAATGATGGGTGAGTCCAGCCGCGGTGCAACTGGACTCCAAAATTGCAAACGCCCAAGTTTCGGTATGAGAGGACGCCGCCGGCATGTGAGGTCTGTCACGTGACCCCTCGCGAGGCGTCTGGAGAGTAACCCGCCGTGGTCATTCGAGTTTGAACCGAATCGCGGTGCGGAAGGCACTTGTCACCAGCCGGGGGTTATAGCGAGCTTCGGCAGCGAGGTGTGGTGGTTGCCACGGGACAAAAGACCAGGAGCGGCGCCAAGCCGCTGGGGTTTGCGTCAGGCTGGGGCGGGGATGCCTCAGAGATGTGCAGTGCTGGGAGTGCAGCGCTAGTTTCCGAGGAGTGTGTATATAGTGTAATAAAACTTGTAAATGAAACTGTATAAAACAACTCCGTGTCTGTGTGTTACTCGCACCCGACGACGACACACTATCATGCATTTTCTAGTTGGCGGAGTGTGTCCGACTTCCGAAACCTCAATTAATATTAAACGACCTTCACATTGTAAAACGCTTGATTTCGAACAAACGTATGATCAAAACAGTTTCATGGGTGAATATGAAATGAAATCAATGGAATTGAATTAAATTAGGTCCTTCGTACGTGGAAACGCCAATTACGCCACACTTTGACGCGGTAATTCACGCTCCGAGACACGCCTAAACATAACACGCCTGTGATCGTGACAGAAGCTATAGCGATAGCTGGCGGGGGAGGTGTTCATCAACGGTGAACTGTTGGTGTCACGCAACTAGCAGCCACAACTCCGACGCTCTGCGCGACGGACCGCGATTTCCGAGTCAAAGTTGCCATATAGCAGGAAGCCCGGCTTGCAAGCTTGGCTCGGCTGGAGTTTTAATGGCCAAAAATGGCCTTGGAAACAATGAATCAGGTAGTGGGTTCGACAGATGTGTGCCCTGTTAAAAAGTAACGGGAGCTTGTCTCGCAAACCGCGCTTGCATGTATTTGGTTATCCTACTAGAGTATCTTGTATATACACAATTTGGGAGAGATTCTTCTGACGGTTTAATGTAAGTAAGTATCCTTGCCAGGACATCGGTGTGCAACGTGTTAAACAGCAGTTTGTAGAGACCGTCTACAAGTATTTCTATTCACCAGACACATTTGCTACTGGTTTAATGCCTGTACTTCTCAGGATCGCAACCTTTTACGAATTCACAAATTACGAATGAACGAGATGGCTAAGAGTGTGTACCGTCTCATCGCTTCGGTCCGAAGGGTTGCGGTTTCGAGTCCCGCCTTGCACACGGTGGCTTGTACCATGTCTGTCATTAATGTTTTGTCGCGACGGGCCTCGCGTTCAGCTGACCCCAGATCAGAGGAGCCCGCAAGTGTGATGGAGGCCAGTGTACGGTCGAAAGTGCGTCCCATCGGAACGTAGAGGGTATTCGGCTATTGGCTGGACAAAAAAATGAAATAATTATATGCGTCGTCATTGCCAACAATATTATTTTTTTTTAAAAGCAGCTTTAGATGGCTTAGCCATCATCATCAGTTTTCTGCTGTATGGAAGGCACAAAGCGGGTTTCCATACAGCAGAAAACTGATGATGATGGCTAAGCCATCGAAAGCTTCTTTTTTAATAAATAATATTGCTGGCAATGACGACGCATATAATTGTTTTATTGGAAATGCCAACGATAACTCACCACAATACCTATATGGATAAAAAAACTCTAGGAATGAACGAAGCAACAGGTTCTATGAAAATATTAGGTGCATCACGCCTAACGAGACATTCTCCCAGTCACGTTAGAGCGCCATACTGCGATTAATGCAACTCTGCCCCTGGCAGGTATCAGCTGTTGACAGTTTCATCCAATCGGGAGCTTGAAAGTCACCATAAAACGTCACTATGGTGACGTTCAAGCTCCCGTTTGGGTGAAACTATCAACAGCTGATACCTTCCAGGGCAGAGTTGGATGAGTCGCAGTGTAGCCGCTAGCAAGTCTTGCCACCTCCTCTCGCAGGCCGCGACCATGTGCGCCCCGTCGCGAGCCGGGAGCGTGGACCGGTGGCTGTAGCCAAGCGGAGAACGCAGCCCGTCGACCTCGCAGCCGCCACTGCGCCCACGTGCAACGCGCTGGCTCACTCGCAGCCGGACAAGCGGCGCCCACGCGGCCAAACACAAAAGGGTTTTCTCCAACAGCCACGAGAAATGTGTTAGGAAACTTCAGGCAGCTATTCGTTGCTTCGAAACAGCAGAAGAAATTTGTCCTGTACAGAAAATGGTCGAACGCCTTGGAAGAATGTATTAGCGTAATGCTGGCGATGTATTTATAAAGTACTATCGATCGACATGCCTTTATTTCAACTTCTCCTGATGTCTACTTTGTAATCAAGTTTGTACTACTCTTGCATCAATGTTCTCTAATCAATTGTCGTAACAAAAATGACAGCTCAAGTACGTGGAGCATTAATAATATAGGCATGAGATCACGTTGAAGAGCCCGGACCTTTGAAACAGATTACATAAATGTCATTTTTTCTTATCTCAATAAAAACTGGTATGTTTTTCTCACATTTTAAAGACGATTTTTAATTTATCGGCAATTCAGGTCACGTCAACGGCTGCAGTCGTCAATCCCGTAAGTGTGGTGCATGTTTTATTTTGGTAGGTGGCGATCACCCCGCTGGATGACGTGATTCGACGCCGAGCTACGTCGGCTTCCTGAGATTTTTCGCAAAGAAACTCCCACGAGCGGTGCCCCACCGCAGCCGGGACGAGCTCTAAGCTCCCGACTGGTCTCCCGAAATATGTGGTAGAGTAGTGCATGTTAGTGTGTGTGTGTGTGTAAGGGGTGAGTATAGGACAAGAAAGGGGAAGGAAAAATCGCGCGCAGTCCGTGATGGGATATTACTCCGACATTCGCTTGGTGTTGTTCGAAAAAAGCACGGAAACTACCGATCAGAGCTGCTGGCCGCTAGATGTCTCCTCCATCGGCTGCTTTCTGCTTAGCTTCGTCGCTAGTGTCGAAAATCCTACCACCGTCGGGATTCGAAGTCTAAGACCTCCGAGTCTGAGGCGCAGCAGTGACATCAATTGATGCCCTGAGCGATGAATTAATCAATCAATCGACCTTCATCCATTTACGGGGATGAGATGTTACCTCAGCAGACGCTTGAGCTATTTAGGACAGGAAAACAAGGCTCAAATGGCTATTACTCCCAATAAAACACAACGTAATCTTCCAAACAGCTCAACACCCACGCGCGAACGTTTAGATATTATTTCTCTCCCATTTCCCACGACGATGATGATGAATTTTGTTAAGTTTTGCTACATTAATATAAATTATTTAATTTATAATCATTTCATTAATACCTATATTGGAGGATCTAATTAACATTTTTTTATTTCTATTTTTAAAGAAACAACATTGCTGGTCTGGGTCCTTATTCGGTTGCCGAGCACATGCAAGAGGAGAGTCACACACCTACAGCGCTTCAAGCCCCTGGGCCACACGAAGAATGGACAAATCGAGACAGGCGCTATGAGGACTACAAATAACACGTGCCCCTTGATAATTCTTAAAATATTTTTGAATATGGTAAAATTATAAAAATCCCTAAGGCGGCTCATGGGCAGCGTATTAGTTTCTCATGATGTGACCGGGGTTCCATTCCTGGTCGGAGCAAAAACAGAGTTGTAGCTTTCCTATAAAATTATCTCAGTTTCTGTAGCTGTGTGACTAAGAAAAGCTCAGGCATGCGGAGTTTGCTAATGGGGTTGAAGGGAGTTCGTAATGTTCGCCACGTGCCTCTCTTTTACTCCCCACGCGTGGGAATTAAGTAAGCTCAGGCATGGGGCACACCATTCTCTAGAGTCGGACAATCGAACACAAGATACGCTGGAGATGATACATTACTTGTGGATTAATTTAGGAATGTTAACAATAACATATGAATTGATGTAGTTTTTGAAGAATACGCCATGGCAGGAAAAAATATATTATGTTTTCTCCTTTTTCCTTTTTGGTTGCCAATGTTAGCAATAACGTATTTTCCATATATATGGAAAGTTAAATTCAAACCATTTTTATTATAAAAAGTAGTAGGGATAGAAATACTCAAATATCAAAAGTTTCAGATATTTCATTTTTAAATTGTTTACAGGCGAAAATCACAAATACAAAGTAACATGTGAAATCAATAATTATTACTGTCAATACAATAGATCTGAATTAAAAAAAAACAACGACCTCCACATTTTAAGAAAGCCTCCCCTCCCACCACAAACGTGTTCCGAAGCCGCCTTTGAAGCCGAGTGAAAATTCGGGGGCGTTATCAGCTGTGCATCGGCTGCACAGAGAGAGAGAGAGAAAGGCGGCGCACGCACCGCCTCCCGCCGTCCGGAGCACTCTCTCCAGGGCGCGGGCGAGAAGCGAGAGTGGGCGAGCAGCGCCAGATCACCTCCTGCGCGCCCTCTCCACTCCGCTCTGCTCTGCTCTGCTCTGCTCTGCTCTGCTCCGGGCCGCGCCTCGCCGCGCCGCGCGCCGTTCCAAACGCGGTCAAGGTCTGGTTCCGAAGCCGCCACACCGCAGCGCAGGGCAAAGAGAGGCGCGGGTGCAAGAACTGGGCGCCCGCAATAAAACGGTGCCACTTCTGAATCATCCACTGCGTGTACCTTCGCGGGATCGCCCAACCTTTCTTGTTTTGTTTTTTCGTTTACCCATTCCTCGGAGTGGTTACCCCAATAAGATAAATCTCGAACTGCGTAATGTATCTCTGATTGCCACAATTCGGGATTTTTCGCCACTCAACGCACGAAAGACGAACATTGAACGCGGGACTAGAATTTGCCTCCTTGCGGATTACTGCAAGGCCAGGCGAGGCGAGCGGAAGAGAGCCGCGGATACAAGAACTGGGTGCTCGCAATGAACGGTGCTATTTCTGAATCATCCACTGCGAGAACCTTCGCGGGATCGCCAAAGCGTTCTTTGTTTGCTTTTCGTTTACCTTCTTGTTTTCTCTCTCTCGAAGTGGTAACTCTAGTAAGATGAATCTCGATTTGTGTGATTTATCTCGGGTTAGCACAACTCGAGGCTCTTCGCGCGACAACACACGAAAGACGAATTTCCCACGCGGGATTCAAATTTACCTCCTGGGGAATCCTGCATTTCGGTTACCTTCTTATTTTTTCTCGAACTAACCTCAGCAAGATGAATCTCGAACTGCGTAGACATATCTCGGATTAGCACAACTCGAGACCTTTTGCGACACAACACACGAAAGACGAATATCTCACGCGGGATTAGAATTTGGCCTCTTGTGGTTTGTTGCGGGAAGAGGCGAGGCGTACCGGTTCAAGCACAGTAAATGGCGCCGCTTCTGAATCACACACTGCACTTACAGGACCTTCGCGGAATCCCCCAACGGCTTCCTTTGTTTTCTTTTCGTGTTCTTTTTTCGAAGCCGGTTACACCAATAAGATGAATCTCGAACTGCGTGATTTATCTCTGATTGGCACAATTCGGGATCTTTCGCCACTCAACACACGAAAGACGAACATCCCACGCGGGAATAGAATTTGCCTCCTTGCGGATTGCCGTAGATCCAGGCGAGGTGTACCGGTTCAAGAACTGGGCGCGCGCAATAAATGGTGCCGATTCTGAATCACCCACTGCACTCCCACGTCCTTCGCGGAATCACCCAATTGCTTCTTTTTTTAACTTTTCCTTGCTTTTTCTTCTTTTTTTATATTTTGGTTACTCCAATAAGAGAATTCCTCACGGCGTAGACCTATCTCGGGCTAGCACCACTGGTGGCTGTTCGCGACGCAACACACGAAAGGCAAACTTGCCAAGCGGGATTACAATCCCCCCCCCCCTTGGGGATCGCCACGGAGTAGTTTGGCGGTATAGGAGGCAGTGCGCTTCACAGTCGAAGTGGACCGAAGAACAGTCGGACGGACATACAGACGATTTTAAAAACGAAAGCAAAACCACACTCGGTATCACGGATCCCTAAAACGTGTATTTCCATCAAAATCTCGACCTATGTTTTGCAGTATTACATAACTTGCTCCATACAACATATACTCTTCGGATATACGAAGTATTCGAGAAAGTTAATTTCGTTTTGAGGAACACTTCCACTTAAGGAAATTCAAGTTACAAATACGGTATTTAAGGACGTGTATGTGAAACGAACAAAATTTAAGATATATTATTTAAATTATCGAAAAGCAATGGTGTATAGACTGATAAAATCGAAGGTTTCCGTTAAAACCGACATATAGATAAAACAAAACCAGGAACGCACTAGGACTGAATTTGGAGGTTTCTTAACCCGGATACATCTAAATTCATGAAGTTATTCTAAATATCCTGGAATCTTCATGTAATTAACGTTTTATTTTTTTATCAAAATTCTCAAAAGACGTCTAGTTCCGCAAGTGCTGGAAAATAAACGGTGGCGGATAGTGCCAGACAGACGCTCATATTTCCTGGCTTGACAATGTAACAGGAAGGAGAGACGATAAGGAGCTTACGCGCTTCCAAGTCGGAAAGCCTCCGTTTGAGTCCGGCGCGGAGAGGATTTTCCGCTCCAAGTCAGACCGAGTCCAGACCCAGCCACAGGACAGAAGTTGGACCAAAGCTGCACTGATAAGATTTTTCTTGTTTCCTCAGGCAGTTCTGAAGAATTCCCCCGTAAACAGGTTGAGTGAAGATGATAATCATCCAGATGGATATCAATCTGAATGTCAAGATGAGGAAAACAAAAGTTTTTATCAATGATTCCACATCGCCTAATTGTAAAGAATAGCTAATTAGCTGACGAAATAATTAGCTCCAAGATTCTAGACTTATACAAAGATAATTCCCAATGAATTGAAAATAATCGTGGAATCGTGGAAAGAGAATTATAAATTAGAAAGAGAATTAGAAATTAGTGCAAGTTTTTCCTGGAGAATTCCTTCTCCAATAAAACCGGAGAAATTAAAAAACGAAAACCTTTTGCAAATTAATTAGTAATCTTTCGGTATATCTAGTTTCAATCCTAGCCCGAGCGGAAAGGTTCGTCCACCAAATAGAGGAAAATTCCTCTAAATCTCGGGTTCGTAGAACTGCCACTCTCGTGTACGTAATATTTAGTGAGATCACGTCAGTTTTCGACGGTGATCTCCCGGATTGTCTGCCTTCTTTTCCTTGAACTAAGCCATCTTCATACTTGCTGCACGCCATTTCATATCTTGCGCTTGCTGTACTGGGAAGACTAGTTCGATGATTAGACTTCTCGAAATTGAAGCCTTACAAACAATTATAGCAGAGAGAAGGAACATCTGTTCCAACTTCCGATACGGTTTCGTTCAGTCCGCCAGTCGCCGAGAAGAATCGACAGCAGCGCCGGCGCACGTGAAGGCAGGTCAGCGGCGGCGGCGCGCGGCAGCTGCGGTCGCGACCGCGGGCGACGGCGCGGCGGTCGTTGACTCGGAGCGGCCCGCGCCGCCTCCGCCACCGCCGCCACCGCCGCCGTCGCCGCCACCGCCGCCGTCGCCGCCAACACCGCCGACGCAGCCATCGTTGCCGCCGCCGCCGCCAACTCCATTCCCGCCATCACAACTGTCACTACCGCCACCAACACCTCCGTCGCCACCGACACCGCTGTTACCGTCCCCATCGTCGCCGTCGCCGCCGCCAACACCGTCCCCGCCATCACAACAGTCGCTACCGCCACCGCCACCACTGTCACCTTCGCCACTGTCGCCACCATCACTGCCGCTACCACCACGTCTGCCACTGTTACCGCCGACGTCGCCGCTGCCACCGCCGCCGTCACAACTGTCACCGCCACCGCCACCCCCACTGTCACAGCTACAGCTATAGCCACCGCCGCCACCGTCGCAGTCCCCCTTGCCACCGCCGCCACCACCGTCGCCGCCATCACAACCGTCACCACCGCTACCGCCGCCGTCGGCACTACCACCACTGCCATGTTCACCGCAATAGTTGCCGCCGCCACCGCCAAAATCACAATAACAGCCACCGCTACCGCCTCCTCCGCCGTCCCCAACACAGCCTCCAGCCTTCACTACCTTCCCCACTACAGAGCCTTCACGCGGCACGCCGCCGCCCCCGTCACCCATCATCGAACCCATCCTGCTCCACCGCCGTCGCCGCCGTCTCCTCCTCCTCATCGGCCGCCTCCCCCGGAAGGGCCTAGCGCGTGCGAAACGTGTCTCCGGGGAAGGGCCATCGCCCTTGCTGCGAAGTGCGGGCGCGCCGTCGCGTCGGGTCCCCCGCCCGCCCTTCCTCGCGCTGCCGCCGCCGCCGCAGCGCGCCTCGTAAAAACTAACTTCCGCGCTAACAAGAACCGGAAGAAGCTTCGGAGAGCCCCGACAGGCAGCGCGGCGCAACGCGGGCTGGGGGGACCCACGCCCCGCGCGCCGCGACGCCCGCAGCCTAGTACGGAGTTAGAGCCGGCCAAGTTAATGAACGCGTCCGAGCCACGCGTCTTCCTTTCCTTTTACAGACTGAGGCACTCAAACAGATTTAGTCATTCGAGACTGTTTTTTGATTTTGTTTTTGGTTTTTTTGTTGTTGTTGTTGTTGTTTTTTTTCGTAAAAATGTAATTGATCGTATCAGGTTCCTCAGGCTAAGGTTGCAGTAACGTACTTCAAAATATTCATGAAAATTGCACCATTTCTCTACATGTAATTATTTAAAAATCACAGTAGGTCATAATTTCTACGTCTCATGCACTTTGTGGCAGCTGATAAATCTATGTTAAAACGCTTATTTTTTTGAATTAGTGAGCGAAACGACCGGTGCAATGCAATTATTATTGCGTCGAGAAAAAAAAACACAAATTTCTCAGATCTGGTCGCTATTCTAATACTGGATACCGGCAAACGTACACAAATGAACTGAGTAGAAATGCAACAGGAATGTTAGTATGGGCATGAATTGAAATATTCACTTTTCGATCAAAATTCATCTAACAATTTAATCCCAGTTATTGTCAAGAATATTTCCATCCATAAACGGTGGAATCTAGGCATTTTAAAATACTAATACTCTCATAGGATAATTTTAGCATCGCTTTCAGTGGCCCCGTCCTAAATTTGGCCGGTATAGTCCGTTCATCCTGTGCGTCCGTGCCCCTAATACATTGGTCAGACTCTACCTCAGGGCTCTCGCGGATAAGAAAACTGTTATTCCTCTCCATTAAATGCGAGGCGGGAGATCGCGGGTTTTTTCTTGGATTTGTACCTCGCGGCGTCCGTAGTTATTTCCTGCAATGAACCTCCTGAGCTACTGCATCGCGTTGGGCTTATGCGAAGTCTTACGCGCTTACCGCAAGGGATTTAAACGACGCGATGTAACCTATTTCCAAGAATGTGAGAGAATCCCTCGGTTATCGCGATCGTAATAAAAGAGGCCTTTGGACACCGCGCATGTCCCAGGCTGGCACGCGCTGAACGGGACTCCGCGAAAAAAGATGTCAGTTCTCCGTTACAGCGAAATTTACATTGGAATTTACCGTGAGTCTGCTTCACGAAGAATTGTCTACTGCTCGTGAAGAACGTCAGAAGAAAATGTAATGTTAGAAGTGGTTTGGAATGTCAACCCATTCACCGGCGCAGGTGAAACAGGCAGTGGTTTCCAAAACCCGAGTTCGCGACTTCGAAACCTGTTAATTGATTGATTGCTTAGTGATTCCGGGAGCGTCAACAGAAAAAGGTCATCCGTCCTGTAAGTGTAGCGCATGTTTTATCGCGAGAGGTGACCGTGATCTTCCCCGCTAGATGCCGAGATCCGGCACCGACTTACGTCAGCTAGCGGGGATTTTCCCTAACCAGCTATCTCCCACCACCGTGGCATCCCCCCACCTGAGGTAAGCTCTATGCTTCCGGCCGTTCTCCCTTGTGGTAGTGTAATGCATGTGAATAAGGGGTGAGGGTAGGACAAGAAAGAGGAAGGAAAGATCGCGTGCGCTCTGTGGCCTATTTGTTAGGACACTGCTCCGGTATACGCCTGGTGATGGTCGGAGAAACCACGAAAAGCTACCTATCAGAGCAGCCAGCCAATTCAATTCTCCCTTTGGCCCGTTTGTTAGGGTACAGACCCGGTCTACGTCTGGTCTTGATCTGAGAAACGACGGAGAACTACCTATCAGAGCAGCCGGATACTTAAATTCTCCTCCAGACAGCGGTTGAGCTCGGCCTAAGTGACAGTGCTAGTGTCGAAAATCAAGCCACCATTTGGACTTGAACCTTAAGACCTCCCGGACAGAAACACTAGAGTGACATCAGTTGATGCTCTGAGACACCTTTGCAGGTTTCAAAACCGGCTGGGGGTGGCGAATTTTCAGTGCAAAAAATCCGCTGCCTGATGTCACAGATGTGGCATGTAAAAGAACCCAGGCCGAAAGACCAGCAAAATTAAATTATACAATGATTCTCGTCCTTTTCAGATCCAATATTCGCTCTGTCGGGAAATGATGCAAGTAACGGATAAAAAACCTCCAGAGATCGTCTCTGGAGGCGAATATAAGCGAAATGAAGGATAAATAATAGTATAGGAGCGAAAATAAGAAACGAAGTTGATAACGTTGATTGCCCACGTGCTTTAAAATTGGAATGCCCAATAACAACAGTAAAGTTGTGGATGGTCTAAGAAACAAGCTTTCAGAACTCCGTCATTAGACAAAAACAAACCAAATCGTACTGTAACAAAACACAGAAAACGAATCACCGTAAAATTAAAACAACAAAAACTACCAATAAAAACTCGTTTGTTGAAAAACACGGGAAACTGCACAAGAAAACAATCAAATAACGCGTCACAACTTTGTGTTGAATCTACAAACAAGAAATGCCCTCCAATTGTGACGTCGTAAAACTTCTGCAATATGGCAGCTTGTCGAGCAGCTCCGCAGACGACTTATTGAGACGGCCGGAAATAGAGCTCGCGCAGTCAAATAAAACTCCAGCTGCGCGCTGCTTTCAGGGGCGTGGCTCCTAGCCATGCAAATATTACCTGAAACTAGCGGCGAAGTTTTTCGGGCTGGGAAGTTGGCAAGCGCTCGGGCCCGCGCGTAATCCACCGGCAGCGCACAGCAGAGGCTGCGGTGGAGAAGCGCCTCTGGAAAGTGGTGGCGCGCGCATCGTACCTTTTGCATTCGCTTGAGGGGTGAAGGACAACCGATGCGGTGTGATTATGCTCGCCTTCCACCGGTGGGACCGGAGTTCAAATCCCGTTCGATCTAGCTATGTGGAGTGGGTGTTGGGCAAAACGAACCATCGGCAGATTTTTCGCAGGGTTCTCCCGTTTCCCCTGCTCTTCAATCCAACATTGCTTCGTTAACATTTTTATGAAATATACCTTATATCCTACCCATGACAATCATTCACTGATTGATTGATTGTTACTGATTCCGGGTGCGTCAACTGCTAATGTAATTACTCCCGTAAGTGTAGTTAATGTTTTCTTCGATACGGGACTGTGATATTCCTCCGCTGGATGGTTAGATCCAGAGTCGACATAGCAGGGTTTTCCCCCAACCAGGTATCTCTCACCAGCGGCGCACCGCCCATTCCGAAGAAGCTCTAAGCACCCGATAGGTCCCCCGGCATGCGCTGGAACCGGAGTTCAAATCCCGGTCGATCTACGTGGAGTTTGTGTTCGGCAAAGCGAACTGTCGGCAGGTTTTCCGGGTTCTCCTGTTTCCGCTGCCTTTCATCCCAACATTGCTTCACCATCATTCTTATCATATCTACGTCATCTCCTACCCATGAAATTCATTCACCCTTTTCCACATATGGCCGTAATGGTTTCGCACTGGTGTCATAATAAAGGACGTTCATGGATAAATAATAAGCTCCGACGCCAAATGCCTTCATTTGAGAGAGCACAACCAATAAACGGTCTCTTTTCTTGACAACACGGTACCTCTTTTCGTTACGTTTCGTGAAGTTGTTAAGACCAATAATTGCGCAAGAGGGGCCTGCGTTGCGTTCATTTGACTTCTCTTTAAAAAAAGCAACCAACAGCTGAGAGCCTGCCACCGAAGAGAAAACTCGCTTTCGTTTCGACCATGCTATTCATTCAAAGAGGTGCCTTGAAATCCCATAACACGTTTCTGTTTCTAGATTCCTTCCAGAGTAATTTAAAAGAAACCCCCCACGTTTTAACTGCTCTAAACAATTAAAAACTGTTTTCGGTTGTTCTCTTAAAATGCTCAAGAAGGATACGAAAAATGGCCAGTCCAGCACCAGCACACGCACCTACATGGCACATCATTTACGCTGAATGGTGAACCGGAAGAAGTGAAACTGTGTGCAACAGACGTACGAACAGACACACAGATATACAGGCAACCGTAGGTTATCCGACGACTAGACAACCTCCGATAACTAGATAATAGATGACAAGATACGACTCCAATTCAGAAGACATTACTCACATTTCATTACTACCAACCGACTTCCTGAAACAGGAACGAGTTTAATTCAAAATCTTTTGTCGCAAGGTAACCCGCTCCCCACCCGGAGCGAGCGAAGCGGTCGCATTAGTCGCCGCCGGATGTCAAATTACGCGAGCAAACAATATGCGGCGGAAGCGCTCCCGCGAGGGCGTGCAAATACAGAGGCGCCGGCGGCGGCGGCGGCGGCGCGAGTGATGGAGTACAGCGGAGCATCCGTGACGGCGCGTGGGCGCATTCGTCAAGGTAATTGCGACCATCGACGCATCAACGAGGCGCAATCAATACTATGCCTCTTGCACACCCATGGGCTAGACTCTGATAGCCCCCGGGCCGACTCTTAAATAGATTAGATGCGGCCTCTGTATTGCGACAGCCCGTTGAGTTCAAACGCAGGCGAAACATATTACTGTGTGTGCTGAAGCGTCCGTAGTAAAAGCTAATAATTGAGCATTACAATTGAGTAATATACTTAGAAACAAAATCCACAGTTTGAAACCTTTTGACGATATCTGGGATTTTTAACAAATAATAAACGATAAATCTAAAATAACCCATCCACTTATTACAACTTTTCAAGAAGTATTTTCTTATTGTGACGACGGCGATAAGTATAGGAAATTGATGATTTTCCACTTTCGTGGGAAATTAAAAAAATGGTTCGAATGATTAGGTGGAATACATGGTGGTGGGACTATGCGGGGAAGTACACCACAACCACAAGGAAACATGCATTCACAAAGGGAAATTTAAGTCCACACATTCAGCACAAAGTGATTTATTCTGAATCTGCAGCTGTACTCTAACGTCAGCAAATAGATCGTCCATGACTGAATTTTAATGGATTTTCGCTAAAGTTACTGCGAGTCACAAACGTTTCAGGCCTTGCTTCAATTGGTGTGAACTTCTTTACACTTTCCAAAGAATTTCAAATAAAAGAGGTGATATAATTCGATTAAAATAACAAGTCCGTCAACACTTGTTCATCTGTGAGGGTGTCATTGAATCGGGATCTTGAACGTCAGTATTGTGACGACACTGTAGTGACGTTGAAGCTCCCGATTGAATGACAGCGTCAAGCTGACCTAGTGTCAACGGACTTGATGTTATAACCGACGCATACATGAGTGTTTTTGGCAACTGATCCCAGGGAGTCGGCGCGCCTCGATTCACTTGCACGCTCGTTCCCTCCACGGGCCGCGGGCGGGCGCGCGCGCGCGTCGCCACCGCCCAGAGAGCGAATGGCGCGCGCAGTTCCGGGCGAGCGCTCTGGCGTGGTTCCGCGCCGCCGCCGCCGCCGCCGCCCCGGTCCATGCGCGCGGTCGTGCCTCGTGCCTCTGCAAACGCTCCGATTTCCCGCACTACCACGCCGGCTGCCGGCGTGCGATCAATTTGTCACCGCCCTCGTCGCTTCCTGTGACTCCGCTGCCCACGCCGCTCCCACCTCTTCCGATGTTCCTGCTGCCCCCGTCGCCTCCTCTTGCACGCCTTCTCTTCCATCTCCTGCTCTTGGAGACCCCGGCGGCCCCCCGCCCATCGTTCCCGCTGCCCATGGCGACCGCCGCTGCTCCGCAATGCCTGCCGATGTGTTGCTCCCGTGGCCGCCACCGCTTCCGTAACGTTCTTCCCGCCACCCGATGGTCCCCAGCCCAGTCGCTTTACTCACACGTCGTGCCTTATGCACATGCTGCCCCCCTCGCGAGCAGGCTTGGAGTCGCGTTGCAGCCCCACAAATAAAGCTCTGGCGTGACGGGGAATTGGAATCTCCAGCAATGGTGCCCAGATTCCTAGTGTTGCTTCGTTAGCAACGGCAGACCACAGTGAGACGGGTTGTCGCGGGTTCCCGCCCGATTGGCCCTCACTTGAACTCTTGGGTTCGAAGTGGTAGAGCCGACACTTACTGGTATTAAGAAGGGAACGCAAGGAGCGGCGTAAGTAGTCCAGACCCTACTGCGAAAGTTGGTAGTCTTGGTCTGGCGAGGCGGCTTCTCCCAGGGTATGGAAAGTTGTGCTCATCGCGATTTTCGCGTTTAGACGTCGTGTTCCGGTGTATCTGGGTACACCCGTGGGGGCTGAGGATACCAACCATCGCTCAGATGACTAAGTGACTGCCGTGGCAGAGTTAAATCCCTCAGAAAAAAGGACAGGTGGGTAGAGAAATAGGTCGCACAGGATGTATACTGCCCATGCTGCCCCGTCATCCCCCCACACTCCCTGTCGCCCTCGCCAGCGTGCAACGATCCGAACGCGATTCCACACGAATACGGCCTCTGAATCATCCCTAGTTATTTTTTCTCTCCTTTCCACAAATGCGAACTGTCCCACTTTCCACAAAGCGTCTCAAATATATCGCTTAGGCCACTATCTTCAACATTTTACACCTTCAGGAACCTTTCGAGCTTAGGTTTTTTAGAAGGAACCTCATCTTTAAGTAGAAGATAACATAAGTTATCAATGGTTTTTATACTCATATTCGCACAATTACGAGTATTTAAACAGTCAAAAATATACAAAAGTCATATTATTAATAATTTTACATTCTTATATCCTTTTTTTTCTTTTTGGACAATCAGAGTAGCGATTTTTCAGAAAGGTGTTTTATTCTTCACATATTCTGAAACCCATATCGCAGAATGTAGTTCCACACATCATCAGTTGTGAAAAACTTTCATATAAATTCATTTAAGTCTGAAAATATAAAAAAATCCTTATTTAGGAGTATTTTCGTTATATCCTCGCAATTTTATAAACTGGTTTGATCAATTCTACATGATTGTACAATCAACCACCTTTTATATCGAAATTATAATGTATTTTTACTTACATATTATATTAATCTAATATTTTAATAAGACAGTCTACTAGTCTGTTCCTACATAAAAAAATCCCTGTATAGATGATATCCACTGTTCTGTTTGAGCAAATAGTCATCACTTGCGGAACCCCTGTCAGCATTCCAGGGAACCCTAGGGTGAATTGAAGACCCGTGACTCAGACAATAGGTCTTTTTATAGACGTAACGCGTAGAAAAAGGAGCTTGGGGGCGTATCTTCTCTTGACGGGAAGGGGAAGAGTGTTTCCCTCCGGGCTCTTCAGACGTGGGAAGCGACGGTGCGCGTCCATCTTGGGGTTACACAACGATCACTGATGTCATGCTATTTCCGTCCGGGGTATGAAGTAATCGGCTGAAAGAACATCAACTGTTCCGTACCGAAGGCATAACGATTCAACTACGTAGGGGATTTTCACCTGCGGCAGCCGATGGATATGGTTGTGTTGCAGGTGTCCGTCAAAATTTTAGCAGGCAGTTATTTTCTAGGCGGGTTAGCTATTGTTGACATTCTGTCTCTAAGTGATTAGTCATCGCAAACGAGCTTCTTCCCGACTATTTGTATGCTTAGTGATTTGATACTAATCACTAAGCGTACAGTTTAGAAACCCTTCTGAATTTTGAACGCCTTTGTACTAAAGAGAATGGAATTTCAAACTTGTTTCGCATTGCAATAATCGAAACTTACTTCCGTTACCTTAAAAAACAGATAATATTAAAATGTGCTCCAATGCGTGTTTCTTTCTTTGCCTGAATTGAATAGTGCAACAACAGTGCAATAGTGCAATAGTGCAGTGTGACAAAAACTGCAAGGATATCTAATGACTTTTTTAAGGGAAAACTTAGGGTACAAATTCCCGCATCCGTTATTCGAATGTCTACAATACAAAAGTTACATGTTTTGAAAAGGAGTTTTCACATATTTTCACTGACTGACCAGAACTCCTGCTTCTGAACAACGTATGTATTAAAGAAATATAATTTATATTGCCTTTAATATTCAGACTTTGGATCAAATTATTGTTAAAATAATGAAAATGTTTATCAAAGTAGTTTAATGTGATTAGTCCGTACAAAATACCTGCTGAAAGTGTAAGAGATACTTCATATTATTCTAAAGGATCACTCAGCTGCTAGCTCCAAGTTAACATACCCTAAGAGATTCTGTCATGGTTTTGATTTAAAAAAAAAATGAATGTATACGAGTTAGACAATGAACCATTTTATAACTACTGATATACAAACTGCAAATCAATTAATTCGATGAACGTCACTGACATTTTTAAGCTTAAATTTCAAGCAAGAAGCTTGAAATCTCAGAAATAATATTCATGATATTATCTAGAAAATGCCTATCAGATTAAAGTCAATACGCACAAAAGAACTTCTAAGACCGCATCCAAGTTTCTCTAAACATTTCAAAATCTCCAATTGCGATATGGCTTCATGTTCAAAGAAAAACACGAGAATTCAAGATCAATTTAATTTGAAACTCACGTGTCGCCCACTGAACCAGTTAAGATGCCTCCAAGCAATTCGACTTTCACGATTTGCAGGGTGCACGACAATCTGATCCGCCGCAAAACTCGCCACAGCACTCCGTCCGCCTCTGCCCCTCGCGCGCGTCCTACCGCTACCCGCCCCGCCCCTCGCGTCGCCGCCCCGTCCCACTCCGACGAGGAGTCAACCGCGAAACAGCTGTCGTTATGACGCGAGCCAAATGGAACGATTCACGCAGCCAGACGAGCGGACATAACAGGGTTCCTAGAGGTTCATTTATTGATAAGCACCTCGTTCTCGGCGGCGAAGTTGATGTGAGAAGTGATAAAGAGATTGCGCAGGCGCCGAGCCTGAAAGCCAAGGAAAAAGATGGTCTCAGAAGACTAAAAGAAGGGTCGATGAATTCCGCGAAGCATCTAAACAGCAGAAAGTGCCACGCTGTATAACTTTGACAGAATGTTTTTTTGTCATACTGTTGGAACTAGGATTTCCTTTTGCTTCAGTTGGATCTTTGCTTGAGAAATCCCTCTAATTGTTCCCATTCGTACTCCTCCGACTTCTTAAAGGAAGTTACGTTCCATGAGCACGGTAAATACAGAATTTCTAAACGAGCAATTATTTCAAGTCACAGTTAACCTTCGGAATAGTTTGTAATTTTTTCCTAGAGGAATGTCAAAATTCTAATAAACAACAATAAGTCATAATTCTTGATTATTTAATTATTTTCTTACATTTATTAAATTGTCACAACCTTCGATATTAAAATTACACAAATGCTTGAAGAACTGGAACGCAGATAAAAACAGAAATATAACTGTTAGAAAATCTAATGTCTTAATTTTTCATTTCTTACAGGAAGGTCAATCACGAACATTTGGGCATATAAGGATTAAATATGTAAGAAATCCTCCCATTATAATATATTTTAAAATGCTGTTAAAATAAATTTTCTTCTTTGGTCCTATCTTTCATATACGGAAGTTAGGTGACCCATAACGGGTTTTCTTGGGATAAATTATTCAGGGTGGTTTCCCGTTGCCTTCCCTAATATGATGATGATGATGATGATGATGATAGGGGTGAAAGGACGAACACAATACAACCATGCCCGAGCCGAGACTCGAACCCGCGATCTTTCGGTACGAGATCGCTACGGCACTACTGCCTTAGCGATCTTGGCCACCGGATCGGCGTTTAAATAAATACACATAGAAATATTAAGATGTTTTTTATGAAACAAAAAATGGAGCGTGCAAAAATAAAAATATCAACCCACTCAACAAACTAAAACATTTAAAAATCAAACACAGAGAAAAAACGAAGAAGTATGAAAAGAAACTCGATTCCAAAACCCTCGCAAGCGCGCCCAGTACAAGATTTCATAAACAGCTTACACTGAGTGTCCGGGAATAAATGCTTCAAACTTCTCGAGCGTGTAGAGGGCTTGAAAATGACAACGTTTTACGCATGTAGTGAGAAATTTCATACAACGGAATTACATGTAAATTATCCCTGAATTTTAGAGGATGTATGACAGGTAAATGAAATTTCCTTGACTACGTCGAAACGTGACCAGCCGATCATCTGTGCAAAGGGTTCCTTGAGATTCAACAGCGTATTTTATAATGTCGTTCATGTTTATGAAATTTCCCACTGCATATTCTTAGGTAGTAGGGATCATTTTCGATACCACTACATGCCCTAGAAGTTGGTAACATTTATTCCTAGACATTTGTATAAAGGAACACGAGCTCGGGTCTCGAACAACGCCTCCCGAGGGGCGAGAATCGCCAGCAGCCCAGAGCACAAGTGCGGCCACCGCCACCGGCGACAAACAGCGCACCCTATAAATCGTTCGAGGTTTTTTTTTTTGTTTTTGTTTTTATCGCGCACGTTCACTAAGTGAACGATGGATGCACGCCTGCATCCGCCCACGCCGCCACCCGCTCGTGCGCGACCGTACAGCGCCAACCCCGTCTCACCAGTTTCCCAGAGTCTCCTCTCGACTCTTTCCTTTTCTCCTCTGTTCCCTCTTCACCTCTGTATTCCCGCGTTTCCCGGTTTCCCTATTATCTCTGCCTTTTCCCACGTATTCCTGACTTTTCCTCGGTCTCCCCGCGTTCCATCGTTTTTTCTCTAGTAACACCTTGTCTCTCACCTTTCCCCCAGTATCCCCATATTTTCACCTTTTCCCCGGTATCGCCTCCTCTGTCCGCTTTCCGTCATTTTCCCATCTTTCCCTCCCCAGCGCCCTCGAGCCACGCCTGCCCTCAATCGCCTCGAACGCCACCCTTCCCCCCCAAACGCCCACGCCCCCTTTTCGCCCCCGTCGCTCCCATGCCGCTGGAAATATCTATTCCTCTTTATGGATCGCATGCCGCCGGCGACATCGCTGATTCTCCTTGACCGCCATCGCTGTGACAACTGCCCGCCGGAGAGCGCAACGTCGGCGCAGTTGTTGCACCATATAGGAAAGATAGAGAGAGGACAAAGGAGAAATATTTTCTCTATGGTTGCGCAGCCCAGGGTGGCTCTGGGAAGCCGAATCATCAGCACCACGCACGAAGTTGCTGAGCTTGTTAAAGACAATTCCGATTAACCGTAAAGCCGAAAACAGATACAGATATACCGCGTAGAAAAAATATTCGAGGACCTAGTTTGGTTCGTATGGCGTGCGGGAAAATCTCTTACCAACTTCCCGCCCACGAGTCGCGAGTTGATGGGCGCGTAAGGGAGCGATTGGGGCTACGCAAAGGTCAACTATTGCCACGCCATTGGCTCGTGTGTCGCGATCGTGCACGGCGACCTTCAACTGTCGCTGATAACGAACGTTACAGATGGGGTGAATTAATGCATAAGCAAATGAAACATGTGCTTATATCCCCTGGTGGATACGTGCAGGAGATATTGTTTAAACAACATTCTATAATACTTCATAAATCTTTAAAAATATTGTATTATTTCATTTGTTATTTGCAAGGCTTGTAGATTATTTTCTCACATGTATGCATTTAATATTTTCAATATTTCAGTGTTCCCCGTTTCCCTCATATTTACTACCCCTGATGAAAATAATTTAGCTAGATAATTGCGATAAAGAATTATTACAAGGAAGAGAAACTTAAGAATTATCTTCTACTTCCAAAAATACTCCTACCTGAGGTTTACCTTTGTTTTTTGCGTATGCTTGCCATGAACGTGTTTTACTTCACATACAACACAAGTACATAATATTAATTTATATTTATACCGTTTTAAAATAGTATGCATCATAAGAACGTCTAAAAGTTCCAAAAGTTCTAATAATGACTATAATGAATTGTACGATCTCAGATGTGCACATCATTAATACACACTTGAAGAGGATCGCAAAAGACCCCTTAACGCATCTTCTCACATCTGAACTTCGTTTGTTGATCAAGATAATAGGAAACTTTATCAATTTAATTACTTTGAACTTCCAACTCTCTCTAGAAGTGCTCTCAGATATTAGATTATAAAGGAAAGTATCTACTGAGTTTCTAAATTACCCTGAAAGCTTACAAATTCAACAACTCATATATCCACTTAAATTACGATTGACTTATGTTTTAATCTGTTTACATGAGAGTTCCACTAGAAGCCATGAATATGCTTTAATGATATTTACAATTTTACGTACGAATTTATTCAGAAATGTACTTTCTCTTCTATCTACTACGAATTATTCAATATCACCATGTGCTAGTATTATTTCAGTCACATAACAAACCATCAGGAGTATACAAATGTTTTTTCTGACCATGGCTTAGTGATTCGATAGCAAATCACCAATACATTTTGATTCATCGGCAAGAAATTTTCATCAAAGATAAAACGATAAGATTTGAAACAATTTTTGTCAGCACAGACAATTCCAGATCACAAAAACGCTGTCACCTGCAGGTCCAACACACTGCGCGCTGGAGATAAAACAAATATTATCGGAAAGAAAAACACATACAAGTTTGAACAACCAGCTCCCACGCCGTGAAATCGATGCCCCATAGTCCATTTCATTGGAAAGTGAACAGCACCAGCGAGCTACTTTATAACTGTACTTAACTTCGTTTCGCGAGTGCTGGGCGGGAGTAAGTAGCCGAGCGGTACGTATCGACGCGACAGTATTCATAAAGTGAATTACCGTCGCAGCGTAAAATACGGGCGAATTGCGCCGCAATCCAAAATTCACAGTCGCGAACTGCTGCCAGCCAACTGCACGCGCGGGAAATGCGATACCCCGTTCCCAGCAGCATATGCAGCGGCGGCAGTCAGCGTTACTGCCATGTCGATGGAGTGGGAGGGGGGGGGAGAGTGTGGCGACTGCCAACTTCCAATTTCCCTTTGTGGCGCGTCGTGTCGAAACCACTGCCACGCCCGGCCTCCCTCCGCCGCCCTTTGTTGCGGCCGAAACAATCGCGCCAGTGTTTCGCGAACCCCGCGGCGACCAGCGCGGGCTGCTGGCAGAGTCAATACGCGACTGGGGCGGCGACGGCGGCTCCTCGCGTTGCCCCAGCGCGACCGCCGAGTCAAGTAGCCGTCCTTTCCAAACAAGCGCTTTTGTTCAAATCTTAACAAATTCAAACGCGGGCCAAAAGGGGAAATTAATTCAACCTGGGGAGTCGGGCGCCTTGTGCCGACAAGTCTCCCTCTCCAACGCTGTACAGCGGCAGGTTAGGAAACGCGCACCCCCATTGACGTACCGCTCCGGAACCCTACTTTGTTCTTTGCCCCACCAAGGAGTCCGACTCAAAAGCTCGACATTAAAAATTAGAGAAGCAGCGGGTGGTGTCAGGAAATGGCACAGATCTACTGTTAGCGTTTCCACGAGGCAAGTCGTTACGGTATCTAGGTCGTTAAATAAAGAAAACCACTGTTTCATTATACGTTAATGTGCTGCTTTTTCAGTAGCAGACTTCATGTGCTATCTTCATCTCTATTAGAACAAGCTTTAAAAGAGTTTCTCTCAACTAACGATGACTCTCTACAGAAACAATTTCTGAGAAAGATATTTAATGGCATTTTGAATGTTTCGTAGAAATAATATTTAAATTCGGTATCATCCCAATTTTTAAAATGTGAAAGAAGGAAATACTTTGATTTCAGTGTCACCTCATCGCGTGGCTGAATCTCGTCTTTCTCAGAGTAGAAAAAAACATTTGACAGAAGAAAAACCATCCGAACATTCTTGTTTTGCACATAATAAATTGTAATTCTGTGCGTAACTTTAGTGTGAAGGTGATATTTTCTTCTGCCGCACGTTACTAACCACTACTGGTCGAGATTGATTTTGATATTTCAGTAAAAATTTATAGCGTTTATATTAATGGAATTAATATTGTAATACTGTATATATTACAAATTCAAATATATACAAATTCTATTGAATTTGTGTTTAAGCTTCATCTGCTTGCAGGAAACATTGTCGGCAGTGGATTTTATGTGCATTCTCTCTATTACTCTATACTAAAAGGGAATAATTAAAACGAGGAGGGAAATCGTGTTTGGTTGAGTAGTCATCGCACTCTCATTGGAACCTGTCATATGAGAGTAGCACTGGCGCCCCCCAAAGGGAATTGCGTTCAGCAGAGTTCAGAAGAGGTCATGCAGATGAAGAGTAGGATACCCTCAGCCATCACCATGGATATCAATATGTTGCAGATCAACATGATTGCCAAAGGCAGATTGATGTTTTTTGCAAATAAAATACTTGGAATGCACATTTTGCAGCCCTCAGAGCAGTTCATTTCCGATTTGAAATTATTTGGTAGCTCATGCAGCCCTCATTACAAGAGCACTCTGAATATTTTTGACATGAAAATCTATTTCGAAAACGTTTAACAGGAATTCAACCAAAAATATGAATCTTGCAATAGTCATTTTATTTAACAGCGTAGCTGTAATTTATTATAGTATCATTCATATTTTTTCATACCATTCCTCTACTAAAAACCCGAAATAATCATTAACGCCGTAATGACTAGAGCATGAAATATTAGAGAAAGAGAAAACAAAACACAGTGGTGTAGGAATAAACAAAAATGTAACATCCCATCAACAGCGGAATTAAAGTTATGAACAGGAAACCAGAGCAAGAACAGAAGTCGAAAAGTTTTGCAGAAACTTGTCGAGTCTACCTCGAACTTATTCGTCATCACAATTCGTAATACGGAAGGCCTCGAAAAGACATGGGCAACTAAGAAACAAATGAACTCCAAGTATCTTCTAGACCGTGGATATCCTCCGAAGTTCTTCCAACCACACGGCGATTATTGAATCATCCTGCGCCGAGTAAGTTGTGATAAAATCTTTGCATTAATAACTTGCTCCGTAATCCCGCGGAATTAATACCGCTTTGGTATTCAGGCCGACGACGAGTCTTGGAACTAAGGCCGCGCCCGCCGCCCGGGGCGGGAGGTAACTCATGTAAATGAATGCGAATCTAGTCGAGCTGCGTGCGTAATCCGCCGACGACACGCCGCGCCACCCCCACCGTCCCTGCCCCCGCCCAGGTCCACGCTGTTACCGCGGACGCCGCTGCCGCCACACCTCTACCATGGAAATTCCACAAAGTGCTGTCACTACCAAGCTGATTCTTTTTTTTTTAATGTATGTTCTGAAGAAATGAGAGGTGATACTACGTTCACTCCTATGGTTCTGATCCCTCCGACATCAAAATTGCACACAACGGCAGCTAATAACATCTAAAATCCATTTTTCTAAAATGTATTTGTTAAAGAAATGAGGAATAATACATCATTTAGGAATGTGGCTCTACAGTTACTGGAACAAGTAATTTTACCTGTTAGTGATTCTTTTTAAAACGGGTAGATTATGGACTTCTCTCCATCAGATGTGTAGTTCTAGATTGGAGATAGATTAGGCTTGTGAAGGCCGATCGAATATAGAGTAAAGTGGTAATGAGGTTATCCAATTTCATCAAAACGTTTAACAAATGCTTGGGGTGGTTCCATATGTGAGTAAGGGAAGGCATACCATGACACAGTTTATTAAAGCTAACAACATACAAGTGAGGAAGATCGAAATAAAATACATGTGCTAATTATCAGATGAAGTCGGCTGTGGTTTAGACGAATTATTTACAATCTGACAAACCAAGGACATTTACTACAATTGGAAGTATTTTGTTCAGATATAACTTCATTTAATTAAAGAAATATATCTAGAAAAGAGCATAGTTTTGTAGCAAATTATTCAAAAATATTGTTCCCAAGTGAACCCGTGCGTAGATTAAAACATTGTATTTGGTCGCGAAATAAATGGCTGCTCTCAAAATAAAACCTTTTTTCCTGCAAAATAACAAACTTCGTGAAGGATCTCATCTTGCACACCACGAACACGAGATTCTCTTGATGTACTACCTCCACTGTTCCTTCGATAGGTATCATCACCATTCAAACGCAACAGTCGTATTACGCGGCCGGCAACAGCACTCGCCAGCGCGGCCACTCAGCTCACGCCGAGTGCGCCATGGCGGCGCCCCTGCAGCCGCAGCCACTTCACAGGCGCCCGCTCCGGCCTGCCACTCGTGGGGACCCCGCAGGCTTCCGCCACTTCACAGCCAGATCCTCTGCCCCCCGCCCCCTCGCCACCGCCGGCATCCGGACCAGCGGTTGTTAGCCAACCAACAGCGACGTTTGCTCTGCCTCGGGAATTTAATTGCCATCGCATTTTACTCCCGCAGGCTAAAAGAACTCACAACGAAGATTCTTCTCGAAGAAATATATTCTACAAATATGAAAAAAGAGGAAGAAGATAAAAGTTTAAAAAAGCGAGAAAGATAAAAAAGTAATTATTAATTCTTTAAATTTAAATAATTATTTTAAATATTATTATCATTGAGACTTCCATGGCCAGTGGCAATGGATTCATGGCTGTCGGAGAGACGCCGCTATCTAAGCATGATTGATGTCATCGTCATATTGCGTCTTTCTTCAAGGCAAAATGAAGGTTTCCTTGTGCGTTACCTACCTCCTCAAATTTAGACCTGAAGAAGGACGCTAAGTTGGTAATCATACGTAAAACGTAGCGTCTCTCGAACACACAAAAAAGCCGATAGTTATTCTGTACTTCCTAATCACTAAATTCGAATAAATCCTCTTAATTCCGTTGACCTCATCTTCTGGTTTTACTGCGACAGCTGTAGTTTTTTTTAAATCCCTTGCAATACTGGAGTCTATGCAGAAAATGCTTCAGATAGTCTATGCGTCAGACAGACGAGCAGTGGGGAGGGTTATATATATATATATATATATATATATATATATATATATATATATATATATATATATTACATTTCAAGGGGATTACAAGGTTATCACAATAACTTTGTTATATACATTGGTGGCTTAGAAACTAACTTATAAATAGATTGTTACAGCTTATACATTGGTTGAGGAAACCTATAAGGCACCTCTGTTTATTCCATTTCAGAGACCAGTTTAAGAAACACAAGAAATGGATACTTGTTTCTGATTCTTGCGTTGTTGGTTGGGTTTCTGCACAGCGTTAACTCAGATACGGATGCTATTTGCATGAGATTTATATTAAAGTTCGAGGAGAGGTATGTGATGTGATGTGTTAATTGCTGCAGATTGAATTCTTTACGTAGTTGATTCTTTATGTAGTTGTGCGGAGGAGGTATTCGCCTCCTTTCTCCCACCGCACCCTGCAACGTGCTGGGGCTGATGCGCGTGCCTCTCGAGGCGACGGGGGGTCCGTCTGTCCCTTTGGCCGGGCGAGGCGAAGCTCCTTATGTGCTCCCACGTGCAGGCCGCGCCCGGCGCTTCCACGGATTCCGCCTCGCTCAGCCCGAGGAAAAACCACGCGGTCCCCGCACCGCCACCTCCGCGCCCGAGATTAGATTTCGGAGATTTTTTTTTTTTTTTTCGTTTTCGTTTTTTTCAGCGAGCGTGTCTACGAAGTTACCACAGATTTTTCGAACGTTGCAACGGACGAGATACCAAACAAATACTGCCGCGTTCGTGTGTTTTTAACTTTCCAGAGACTATTTGAGACAGCGGATGATACCGATAAGCGGTAATGATGCCATACCATATCAAACACAATACGTTAGTATAGAAAGATTATTATAAGAAAGGACAGCTTTGACAACTGCCGGCAACATAAGTGCCGGCAACAGATCGAGTCCATGCATTCATTTTGTTAGTGCGTTCTTTTTCAGTAAGCTCATTAGTAAATGGTTTCGTCGCTATCTCTGCAATGCCATCGCCGTGGGTGTCGCTCATTTATTTACCGACCCGACAAAGTGGTCCCTTCTTAGAGCAATTCCGCTATACAAGACTTCAAAGCCAAATGTTCTAGTTTTGTTCATTGCAACATTTGTAAGTGTTACTCATAGAAAAAACGTTCAATTATCTTCTATCATTAGCAGTTTATACATGCTCTCCCCGTTTTCACTACAACCCAGATCGAGCTCTGATTAGATATGCGTTTACTCGCAGAAGAACAGAGCGCGGTTCTAATCGTTCTAAGCGTTGTTTCGGTTATTGCTCCGGCATCCGCCTGGCAGTGATCAGAACAATCCAGGCAATAGCATCACCCATTCCTACTCCTCTGATTTCTAAGATGGTGTCGAAATGAATCCGCCACAAACGAAACTCGAAACGAGAATCTCCTGCTTACAACGATTCAGTTGCGGACTGGCAATTTCCTGCAATTTCTCACCTGTAGTTTCTGCACAAAAGCATCCAAACTAAAAGAAGGAACAATACTTTACGGCCAGTTACACCATGGAGACTTTCGACTTGAAATTACTAATATCCTAAGCTCTAAAATTGCTACATTGAACAATTCCATCCCTTTCATTTCCACTTGCCCTCCACTCCTGTTTGGGCGAAATGAATTCGTAACGGAATGGCGTGATATCTCGCAATACGTCGGCGGGGCCAATGGCCAAACGCTGAGAGGAAAGCGAAAAAGAGTGGCCTGCTACCCCTCCTTCAACTCTGAACAAATTCATGAATCTATTATTGAAGACTCGGATTAATTTATTGGTTCACTTCACGGGAATTATCGATACTTTTGTCCGCATTTCTGAGCTGCCTCCCCTCAAAGGAAGAGCGCACAATTAACCCATAACAGATTTGATTATAATTGGAAATCATTAACTTTGGCGCTCGGAAGTCAAAAACCGGCACGAGGCTTTTCCCGCTAATGGAAAATCAGAATATGATAAAAACGTCCCTTTCCTTCGAATTACTTTTTAATTAATTTTTCTCCAAAGTCAATAGGACCTCGCTTTTGTGTGAAAGGGGGAAAGGAAAAAAACACGGCGCGAGCCTTGGCGGGTGGGCGAGGGGGAGCAGGCAGGAACTAATACGCGACCCGCTGCGCCGCTGTTTCCCAGAACGCCAACAATAGCACTTGGGCATTCCCCGCGCGCCCGCCATTGTTGAGTGGAAGCACGTGACTCGCGTGGACGAGCAGTCGACCGCCGCCCTCTCGCCTCGCGTCACTCCACGCGCGGGGGGGGGGGGGGAGGCGTCTTGTTGGCCCTGCCGTCTGCCACCCCTCCGCCGCCCCGGCGTCGCCCTTCGACACCTCCTGGCGCCCTCCGTCAATTCCCACCGCCTTCCGCCGTGTGCTGCCACCCTCCACATTCATTCTCCGCCTCTATGCGCCACAATCTGCCACCCTCCGCCGCCTTCCGTCGTCATCCGCCGTCCTTTGACGCCCTTCGTCGCCCTCCTTCGCCCTCCGTCGTCCTCCGTCACTCTCCTTCCCCCTCCGTTTTTCTCCTTCCCCTGCCACCTTTGCCACCCTCTACCTTCCTCCATCCATCTCTATCGCCCTCTACAGAGCTTCGCAATCCTCAGTCACCCACCGCACCTGCTGCACCCGCCCTCCATCCCAGACTTCCTTTCGCTGCCCTCTCCCACATTCTGCAACCCTTCACTCCCAAACACTGACTCCACAGTCAACCACCTTCCCTCCTCAATTCACCCTCCGCCGCCCTCTTCCAGCGCTTTCGTCCTCTGCCGCCCACTGACCATCACTATTCTCTGAGACCCTCTGCTTCCTCCGCCGCCGCAATTTTTCGCTTCCCAGTGTCCACCCTCCACCGCCTTTTCTCGCTTCCCTTCTGTCTTCCGCCATCATCTCTAACTGTTACGGACTCTTTCCGACCCCTCTCCAAGCCTTTCCCGCCATCTCCCCTCCCCCTCCCTCCGCCACCCGGCTCCCTCATCTTGCCCAAATTAGTCTCGCGCCTGCTCGCCCAGCCCCGTCTAGTTTCTCACTGCGCTACTCTATGGGCTCAACGGCAGGGGAGCCTGTCAGGTCTATTGGTTCCCTTCCGACAGTCGAATTTCTCTCGATCCACTTTGAACGCTACCGGCAACGTCATTGTGGAGCACCACGTCCGTCACGTGTTGCCAGCCGAAATTGATTTTCTTAGTTTGAACCTTCCTTTCCTGATCGTATTTCTGCCTTTTGCAAACGTCCCTAATGTTTCTCCTTCCCAGCCTTTCAGTGAACTAATTTCTTGTCTATGCACACGAATACTAGACACTTGCAAGAAGTTATACCTTCAAGTCATAAGAAAATCACACCTCTATTTTTTTGTGTTACACACTCATTTGTAATAGCCACTTTTAACAAAATAAAAGAAAACTATTTCTTGTCTTCTCCGTCGAGTATTTTTGAAAATCAGCTTACAAGCACTGCAATATTCTACATTTCAAAATGCGATCTCGTCGACTTATTGGGGAATTGAAATTGCTTCTTCCATGTTTAAATAGTGCGATTTCGAGATACAATTTTAATTTGAGAAAATACTTTTTTGAAACTGATTCTAATATTTGGGGAAACGACTAATATGAAGCAAAGTGACCCATAAACTGACAGTAATAACTTCTGTTATAACTAGTATTCGTACTACAATCCCTTTTTTCTCTCTCTTCATAGGCAACATCGTATCCATCAATTACTTTTCATATATAATAATTATTTTCCATCAATAAATAGAAAGTAGATTTTACATTGGCTTCAAGGTGATTCAAAAGTATTTCCTTTTCTCGAAATTATCAAACAATACTACTTGTCTAACTTGGAACGGATTAACGAAACCGTTGCAATTGTGCATGTTCACACATAGTTTTCATTCTATTGGAAAAAACTAAACTTCCATGTTCAGAGTTCCTATTACTTAATTGAGTTTGCCATTTCTTTGCACACACACACACACACCGCAATTTCTTGCTCTCCACGCGGCCTAGCCTCTAGCAGGCCGCGGAGTTGGGTTGGGAGGCGTTCCGCGGTCGGCGACGCAACTCCGGCCAGCGGCACCGCCGCCACCACTGCCGCCCCCGCCGCCGCCAGTACCACCGCCATCGCCACAGCCGCCACCAATGCCCCGCCCCCACCCCCGTCGTCACCATCTCCGCCACCGCCCCCGCCGCCAACACCTCCGCCAACACCTCCGCCATCGCCACCGCCGCCACCACCTCCGCCATCGCCATCGCCACCGCCATCGCCACCGCCATCGCCACTGCCACCGCCGCCGCCGCCGCCGCCCCCACCACCTCCGCCATCGCCATCGCCATCGCCACCGCCGCCGCCGCCGCGCCCAGCGCCCGCAGCGGGATTTCCCGTCTCGCGTCAGCAAGTTAACGGGTAGTTCGCGGAGGCCTCTGGGAGCCACTGCCACCGCCAGCCCACACCGGCTGCCTCGGCCCGTGTCAACGCGACCGCCGCCGCCACCGCCGCCGCGAGAGAAGCAGATCGCTGCGGGCTCCCGCTCCCCAGACGCGCGCCGCCGCCGCCGCCGCCGCCGACGACGACGAGATGCCAATAAAAGTAAAAGGGGTGCGGGCGAAAGCGAAGAGCACGGAACTGCCTGACTTATTCGACGGTTCACCTGGTCGCAGCGGCCCGAGAGCCCGGTATGGACCAGTTTTCCGTCCAGGTGAAATAGATGTTCGCCGAGTGAAAAAGCATGCGAGCCACTTCAAATGCCAGAACAACTTACGTGTACGGCGTGTCATGAGATTAATATTCTGCATATTATCGCATTCAATTAAGGAACAACCTCACTGAAATCGAAGTTTCAGTGTAAACAAGAAACCAAGCAAACATGTGTTCCTAGCGACAGGTTTTACTAACGAAAAGATGACATACAAACAATATATTAAACACGAAATATCATTAATTCTATTTTTTCGTTGCGGTTTTGTAATGTTAGAAAACACAAATCGTCCTAACAAATGCTGAATGACTATGCGAGTTCTCAGAAACACTACATGAAAATTTGATTTCCCATTATAAATTGTACAGATATACAACTTTCCATGACATATACTTGAGGAAATTACGCGTATTTAATGGCAGTGTTTTGTAATTTCTTACAGTATTCATCTATAAAAAATTCATCACGTTGCGACTCCCACTTATGGTCACCGAGTACCATGTTCATCGAGAGGAATAAAATAAAAATTGAATCCATTGCAAATCCATTCTTTGATTTAAAGATATAATGAGTATATTATTATGTTTTAATCTGTGGATTAAAGTGAAGTTGTAATTAAAGGATTTGCATGAATTAACAAACCTATATTTATTTGTTCTTATCTTTGGTGATTTCCTAGCTCTTTTTCATTTTATTGTCAAGCATATAATTATTATTTATGCCTTTAGTAGCATTTGCAAAGTCTGAGAACAAGACTTGATAACGCTGTAGACGTTTTCTAGTTTCATCATCAACTCTGAAATCAGCAATCAACTTCCAGCACGTCGCACACAACACAACTCTTATTACAAAACCAACATCACTTGTTCCCCCAAGATCATAAATTCCCTCTCAGGCCGGCTGCTCAGTTGCGCTGACAAACAGCGGCTCGCCGTCACGTCGCAATGTGTGCGCAACGCGATCGCTGCTCAACGCGGTCGGCGCGCACAATGAAGGCGAAATGAAAAGGCGTAAGCGCACGTAGCGACCGCGGCGCGCCGAACGCGCGTTGTGCGCCGAACACGCAAACAGCGCGCGCCGCTCGCCGCGCGTCAACACGGAACGAGTCGCGCGCGCCGGAGAAACAATTGCCGACGGCGGCGCGAGAGCGCACCTGGAGATCGCGCGGGAGGGGGGATCACGAGGGGCGCCCGCCCCGCCCCCTCGCCCCGCGGATCGAGAGAGCTCGGTGCCGCGCGCCGCCGCGAGGATCAACACGGCCTGGCCGCGACCGAGCACTCGCCGCCAAATGAAACGCAAACGCGCAACGCGCCCCGCCCCCACCAAGCACGGCGCGCGGCGATGGCGTTGGTGTATCGGACTGTTACACGCGGGTTCAAACCCGATCGAAGCCGTGGGTTTTTATGGGCGAAAAAATCCTTCGCACGCCTTTCTTCGGAGGGGAAATAAAGCCGGCTGTCCCATGTTAGTAGATTTACTTGCATGTAAAAGATCCTCAAGACTAAATGACGCCTCTGAGCTAAATTCAAATCGCCTGTTTCCCGCCCAAGAAATACCTCCTTTCTCTGCTAGTTGGTGAAAGGAGCGTAGCGAAATTTGCGTGGTCAGACGGAAGAGCGGGCCTGATGGCCTGAGTCTCGCCACGTAAAATAAGGCAGTAATTCAAATCAATTAATTTCAATTCAAGCACAGTGGCCGGGGTTAGAAGCGCGCATTGGACCGTTCTTAGTATATAAATTTACGACCGATTTGTAGGCAAAAATATAGCACACAAACTGATAAACACACGTGTAAAAAATATAACAATAGTTATTTATGCACCATCATTGTTATAATGGTTCTACTAATCGAGCGGCGACAAAATGCCGGAGGGCTTTCCCTGGGCTTTTTGTCGCCTGAAATCATTATAACCTGTTAACGCTCACGATACACACATAATTTTATTTTTTACCGAATTTTGTTGATTCATATTTACTTATTTACAAATTAACATGTTAACTTGACGCAGTTTGTCTTTTCATATTTCCCTTCCGTAATTCCCTTTCATAATTCCCCCTCATAGTAAGAGAATATGTAGCATTATTCAACTGCTTTCTTATTTCTCTCGTAACCAGGATCCTTTCGATCGAGGTAAGTGTATACCAATATCCGTATCAAAGAAAATAACAAGGTATAACATATCAGTAAAAAAATAAATACATTTTTTCCTTCGCACCAACGATGTGTTGAGTTGTTTTGAGTAATCATAAGATAGACGCGTCAAAAATCCGCTCACGTAGAAAACTTTCTGACTGCAAAGCGCTCGCAATCGTAAGACTACTACGGCTGCCCAAGTCTTAATTAATTTATGTGTAGAGGTTCTTTCACTGCTAAGGTCATTGAGTCCAATGAGTAACAATTCAATTCATGATTAAATTTGTACTATATTCATTAATTTTGGTTATGCTTGAAGAAGGCCAGCATAGTCTGCAGTTTCAAGATCAAGCTACCTAAATGAACCTGATGGAATTTCGAACTGTAATATTTCTTTAACATGACATTAGCGTTCCCGCAAGCGCAAAAGCGCTTTTGTTAAATGTCATCCAGTTCCACGGTGTGAAAATACATCTAAAAACAAAGTCGCTACTTAACAGCGCCATAAATTTAATCGCCTTTCATTTATAAGGTAGTTTAATGTAATTTTAACTAATTTCAATAATAAATCGTGGTGCAAAAGTAAAATAAAATTTTACTCACATGAGGCACGTTTAGCATTTACGGGGACGATAGAACCAAGGAAAGTAAATTTTGGCGATCGAAAAAATTTATTTACTGTTCCGTGTGCCGTACATTATTTTATCCAAACACCATGTAAACGAGAACGTTTGAATGAAATACCTAAATATTGTGAATTATTACTCAAACCAAACACATGTTTCACTGCTTTAATGAGATTGTTGCCAAAGAGACGTAAAGCAAATTTACAGACTTCCACATACGTGAACTGTTTTAACAGTGAAAAAAATCGCAGCAGTTAATTAACATTTATTTCATTACAGTACAAAGTTATTGTTTATAAAGCACACAATAATGAAATAAATAAGTTAACGTAATGTAAATGCCACGGAATGTTATTATTAATATTATTAACAATCCTCATTCACCAATCTCTTTTTAAGTGCTTCTAAAATATTTTATTATTACTAATGCGTTATTGTTTGTTATTGCCTTCGATACGAAGCTCGTCATTCACTGCAAAACTTGTCTAAATTGAGAGGATCGTTGAGGGAAATACGGAAAGTGTCGAAGGTTGTCACATGTTCTCTTACAAAGGAAATTTTTAAAGGAAATATGAGGGAAATACGAAATGAGAAACCGAGTTAAGTTAACTAGTTAATTAGTATATAGTAAATCTGAATAATTAAAATAAGGTTAAAAATAAAATCATGTAGGTACCACGGGTGTTAACTGGTTCTAATGATCTCGGCGACAAAAAGCTCTCAGGCCAGGAGGACCTCTGCCGTCGCTTGTTCATTAAAACCCTTACAATGTCTTTGGTGCGTAAATAAGTACTACACAATAGTTTATAGTACATTATGTCCTTTTTCACCAGGTTTTGTCAAGATCATTCACTTCGAGAATAGTAATGTTATAAGCCTTTCCATCTTTTCGGTCAAGAGCACTTTGTCAGGCTCTGTGGACCAGCGCAGCGCAGATACTTACAGTGCTTTGGTCGGATTGGCCACGGGGTGTAGCGAGGAGGTGCAGGGAGCCGACCCCACGCAATAGCGGCTGCTGTGGCGACTAATGGCTGCACCGGCGCCGCCCTTCACCTGCGGACAAAACAGCGCTCGTCACTCAAAGTCGCCCGCGCACGCCCGCGCCATCGCCGTCGTTTCGCACTCGGGCGACCGTCCGTCAAACGCAAGTGCGCCCGACCCGCACGGCGCGACGCGGTGCGGAGCGGCAAAGCGCGGCACGGTGCGGTACGTTGCAGCACGGTGCGGTACGGTGCGGCACGGTGCGGTGCGGTGCGGTGTGGCACGGTGCGACACGGTGGGGTACGGTGCGGTGCGGTACGGTGCGGCACGGTGCGGCACAGTGCGGTACGGTGCGGCACGGTGCGGCACGGTGCGGCACGGTGCGGCACAGTGCGGCACGGTGCGGCACGGTGCGGCACGGCGCGGTACGGCGCGGGGGGTGTGGCGCGGTACGGCGCGGGGCGTGTGGTACGGTGCGGCACGGTGCGGTGCGGTACGGTGCGGTACGGTGCGGCACGGTGCGGCACGGTGCGGTGCGGTACGGTGCCGAACGGTGCGGCACGGTGCCGCACGGTGCGGTACGGTGCGGCACGATGCGGTGCGGTACGGTGCGGCACGGTGCGGTACGGTGCGGTGCGGCACGGTGCGGTGCGGCACGGTGCGGCACCGCACGGTGCTTTACGGTGCGGCACGGTGCGGCAGGGTGGGGCAGGGTGCAGCACGTGGCGGCACGTGGCGGCACGGTGCAGTACGGTGCGGCACGGCGCGGCACGGCGCGGCACGGTGCGGCGCGGCACGGTGCGGCGCGGTGCGGTGCGGCGCGGTGCGGTACGCTGCGGCACGGTGCGGTATGGTGAGGCACGGTGCGGCACCGCACGGCACCGCACGGCGCCGCACGGTGCGACACGGTGCGGCACGGTGCGACACGATGCTGCACGTCGCGGCACGGCGCGGCATGGCGCGGCACGGCGCAGCACGGAGCGGTGCGACGCGGCGCGGTACCACGCGGCACGGCATAGCGGTCGGCGTCGCGGCACGGCGCGTCGCGTCGCAGCGCGGGGGCGTCCGCGCGATCCGTTCTAAACGTTTTATGCGCGACGGAAACCGCCGATAACGCTCGTTTCGCCGGGTGGTTGCTTCGCGCTCGCCGCCCGAATTGCGGTGTGGGGATGCGGTCGCGCGGGAGAGAACGAGCAGGCGGGGGCGGGGGCAGACCCGATGGGCGACGCTTATGGTTTGGATACTGGTATTGGAATTCATCGAATTTGCAACAGAGGACCGGACCTGCTCTCGTATTCACCACACGCGCGCGCACGGCACAACGGTGCACACAATTCACTCGATCTTTCTGTGCGGATGGTCTAAAGCGGGTTGCAATTCTTACACATTTACGGGTTTACAAACACTCGAATAGATACTCTCACAATCTATGAACAAAATAAACTATGGCTTGTTTATTTTCCCAACACATGAATAACAATGGTAGTGAAAGGAAAATAGGAAATCATGCTTAACACCAATTGTACTAAAGCAAAGTAATTTTTAATTTCATTTCCAGAGAACTATTAGCACAGACTTCGCCCAGTAACTTTCTCGGACACTAACAGTTCGAAAAAGAAAAGAACTGACCAAACTTTCAGATCCTCAGCTTTGAAATGAAATCATACGTGTCGCCTCAACTGAAGTTCAACAGCTGTGTCCGAGTCCGAGTGTCAGTTCTCAACAACTTTAGCGCCATTCCCGAAATGGAAAAGTTTGTTCTCTCGGATACTCTAGGTATAAATTCCGAAATGTGGAGTGGGAAAACTTGGGAGCTCCTGTTGTTAGGTAAAAGGTATACGACCTTTCACAAAGGAAAAGGAAGAAAATGCTTCTCGTCCGGAGGATTACGAAGCTTGATGGCCGCGCGTAAAAGATTATTCTCATGGTATTAGAGAGAGGGAGGGAGGGCCAGCGAAGTTCCAAGGACCGAAGGAACACGAGTTCCAGAAAATGGAAGCTCAGAAGTTGCTTCCTAGACTCTGGACACGAGAGAACGAAGCGTTTTCCGAAAACTCTTTCACGAGAATTGCACGCTCAGCCGAATGATCTTCGCGTTCTGAAAGATCATTGTACTTGTTTAAGATCATTCCCAACTGATGTCATCTCAATATTTAATTCCAACAAATAAATTAACTCGGATTGCACGGACCAATTCGCATTTGATTCACCACTTAGTCTCAAAAATAGAACAATTGAAGCAAAGAAAATGCACCAACGAGCGGTTTAGTATGGATCGCTTTATTCTTAATCGGATTAGACTAGTCGACAATGACGTTCGTGCATTAACAAGTAGTAATTGGCGCGCTTGCGTATATACACTTCGCATAGGAACACACACAAAAGAACGTCATTTGGCCGATAAGCGAGTTCGCGAGAGATATTTATTCGTGGCGCTAAACAAAAACGAAAGAGCTCGTCGACTGTTATCCAGGGTTGGCCACAGGTGGCACCGATGTCTGTCGTTCATTATTTGCTCCATTCGAATGAATAATCTGTTTAGCCGGGATTTAAAAGGCTTGGAAAAGGCTCGAAAAGGGTTACAAAGCAACAGCGAGAATTGGCCTCTCTTCCCCACCTGTGTGCCAATCGTATTCATCATGAGAGGCGACAGTAACATTATTATTAATATTGATTGCTACGGAAGAACTGGGAAACGGAAATTAAAGCCTGAGGGGAAAGTGAAGTTGGACAAAAATTTCCCAAGCGCCAGATGGAGGAGCAGAACAAAGTGGTGGAGCAAAGCAGAGGACACTTGTGACAGTTTTGAACTGTGCAGAAGATGGAATTGGGGTCGATCGTGAAATGTTGCATTTTGTATCACATAACTCCCATCTTCTTTGTTGTGGAGTAAATGATGCTAGTATGTGAAAAATGCAAAAGTCATAAATTAGTAATAAAATGAGTAGATTAACTGAAATTCACCCAAAATGTCGAGGAGTCAATTTATTTACATCCTAGCATTAGTCCCAGTCAGGGACTGCAAGGTCTCTGCTCCATCAGTCTATGCCGTTTGTAACGGAGAGGGACGTACTCCTGCTCGACGCCCCTGATTGGCTTGGGGATGGGACCCACTGACTAGGACACTGAACCACCGAAACAACTGATCAGAGCAGACGATTTGGGTCAGCGAATTCGATTTGGGCTCGCACCACAAGCTCACTGATGTTAAACGCCAGTTCTCGCCAAACAAGTCTCAGTACCTTGCCAGGATGAAACCCGCGACTTATCGATCGTTGTGCTCGAGCCGTAAGGGTTTGCCTTTACACTCGCCACTTCCGATGTCGGCATTTCCAGAACCCAATAATAGTAATTTATGTTACAAAGCAAGGAAGTGGTTGTTTCCGTGACGAAACGGGAGAGTTAGGTCGTAATCTGGGAATCCCATTGTGTTGTGGAGAGTCACTTTTGCGTTGTGATGTGTCATAGTTTATTCGAGACCTATTTTTTTATGAAAAATTGTATAACTTTATTTTTGTCCGTGTGATACGGATAGAAATTTAATTGACGGACATAATAGAAGCGGTGGGTATCCTGACGGACTAAGCGATAAAAGAGGCACGCATGGAAGGAAGCGGCATCAGAATTTGTTTACGCTCGGTTTTTGTAGATGATAGTCTTGCTTCCTCTTGCCTTAGAACAAGGTATTCTCTCTGCTGTACGGCTATTGTATCGGCTTGGGCTTGATTTTTGTTTAACTGAATACCGGCTAGTTTGATTGCGCCTCTTGGTCATTATATATTGTTATAGAATAAAGCTGGGTTCAAGAATTGTTTTCCGATAATCATTATTACAGGAAGCATATTATACAAGTTCAATATTGTCAAGTCTGCCCACGCGCAAAAGACGTGACAGTTTCCTCAAACATTGACACCATTTAAGAAATATTTTTCAATACAATAAGCAGCAGCCTGTTTCCACAGCTGGCAGCCGAACCAAGCTGTAGCCAGAATGACGAACGAACTTTCTTCACCACCCAATAGCCTTGCGAGAAGAGACGCAATGAATCACTAAAGCTTCGACGTAGCGGAAAGCAAAGCAAGATAAACTCACTCGGGAAAGAAAAACTTAAACAGAAAACTAAAAACTGGCTTTGTTTGCATGATTGTGAGAGGCAGTAAATCAAACTGAGTCAGGCGTAAAAAGGTGGAAAAATAAGAGAACGATTTCATGTCATGGCCAAAGCACAAACACGAACAGAATGTTTGTTATGATAGCAATATGGGATGAGTCTACCTTTTGAGTAAGGCATCTCAAAACGAAAAAAAGAATAAAACCAACTTGTGTAATGACAGCCAGCTGTCAATATCCCGTAAGGAGTAGAAGAAATGCATGGAAGCTAAATGAAAGTGACAAGCATTGAAAACTCAGAGACAATGAAAATAACTTAGAAGTCAAATAACAAGAAGACTCAACAGTTTCAAATGCAGTAATTCTAAGAAAGCATCATTAATATATTTTTTTATTATAACATTTTTCCTGATGTGCTAGTTGACCTATAAAGAATGCACTTCAACCGATTTCACACCTTATTCCGCAAAAATGTATAGATTTCACTATTGCTGAAAAAAATCTTACTTCATCAACCAATTAAATGTACTTTGTGAGTTAATCTTACATAGTGATTCTTCAAACAAATATATTCGCGCCTTTTATTGTTTTAGCTGTTCATTCGAGATACCTAATGTAGTCATTCGCAAACCAGTCACATTAGTTTATTCCTGTACTTTCAAAATTCTCTGATTAATCGATTTATCAATATCTTCTAAAGCACTCGTAATAACTCAAGAACTGAACACAAATAAATACAAATTTCTATTTTACTGCATCTTTTTTGCTAGCAATGGTAGCAAGATCAGGGATATGCCTTATGGGATGAGGGAGAAATTTAACAGGCATTCCGAGGGGGAGAAAGAAGTGAGAGAGTAAGAACTAGAGGGGGTAGAAGAAAATATACGAGAATAGAGGATTACAGAGCACGAGCACATGGTGAAGAAGAAAGAAGCGGAGGGAAGCGAGAGAAAGACAGGAGCGGAAAGATGCGAGAGGAAACGTAAAAAAGCTGAGGGAAGTAAGACCAGACCAGAAGGGAACAAAAGGGGCAAGGAGGGAGTACGAGGGAACTGGAGTGAGAGCAGGTGGAGAAAAAGCGAGCGGAGGTACGGAGAGCGAGGAAACGAAAAATAGGGAGAAGGAGGCAGTGAGAGAGAGAGAGAGAGAGAGAGAGAGAGAGAGCAAGAGAAATCGAGAGAAAGCAGGTGGGAGCCGAACTGCGCAAGCTGGACAGAAGGCATTGCGATAGCGGGAGCTTAAAGGCAGCGGGGGTGGGGGCAAGGGGGACAAGGAGCGGAGGAGGGGGGCGGAAAAGATGCGAGAGGGAACGAAAAAAGAGCGGAGGAAAGCAAAACCAGACCAGAAGGGAACAAAAGGGGCAAGGAGGGAGTACGAGGGAACTGGAGTGAGAGCAGGTGGAGAAAAAGCGAGCGGAGGTAAGGAGAGCGAGGAAACGAAAAATAGGGAGAAGGAGGCAGTGAGAGAGAGAGAGAGAGAGAGAGAGCAAGAGAAATCGCGAGAAAGAAGGACGGGGAGCCGAACTGCGCGAGCTGGATCAGAAGGGAGCGCGATAGCGGGAGCATAAAGGCAGCGGGGGTGGGGGCAAGGGGGACGAGGAGCGGAGGAGGGGGGCGGAAAAGATGCGAGAGGAAACGAAAAATAAGCGGAGGAAAGCAAGAACAAACCAGAATGGAACAAAAGGGACAAGGAAGGAGTATGAGGGAACTGGAATGAGAGCAGGTGGAGAAAAAGCAAGCGGAGGGAAGGAGAGCGAGGAAACGAACAGGAGGGAGAGGGAGGCAGTGAGAGAGAGAGAGAGAATAAGAAAGAGAAATGGCGGGAAAGCAGGACGGAGAGCCGGACGGCGCGAGCTGGATCAGAAGGGAGTGCGATGGCGGGAGCATAAAGGCAGCGGGGGTGGGACGCGAGGGGGACGAGGGGGGGGCGCCATTGACAGCGTGCGCAATTTGCCGCGCCGTCGCGCCGCGCCGCGCAGCTCAGGTGATGGAGGGGGGGGGAGCCGCAGGTGCGGCCCCGCGGGATAACAATAAAGTCGCCGAAGCGGCTTCAGGGCAGCCGCATGCGCCACGCACGCCTGGCACCCGCCCCTCCGCCCTCCGCTGACTCTCCCTACACGACCGCTCCATCAAAAAGGGTTCTAGGGATTCGTACCTGTGCAAATATTACAAAGAGCTGAAAATAAACTTTATTTTGAGTCAACATTCGCCAAAAACAAAACGAAAAATAATTCTGATTCAAAGAAACGGAAAATTCTGAATGATCCTCTGAAAACAGATGCAGTGAAATTGAAATTTGATTTGTATTGATTTGTATAAGTTTTCGCAGTTATTAGGATGCCTTACTGCACTGTAGGGCTAGAAATAAACTGTCAGAAGGGTTTAATTATTTCACACGTGAGTTTCCTAATAACCTGTCATAAGAAGTGGGTGCTTCATTATTTGTCAGTTATTAAGTCGGAAAGTACTATTTTGTTGCCCTCACATTAGATGTGTTCTACACAATCAGTGTTTGATGATAAGTTATGTAACAATTGCCATGCCTTAAACGATTCTAAATACAATGAGCCAGGAAAGACTATCCACACCGAGCAGAATCAGGGTCTCTTATTAGAAACTGATTTGTGTTGGAAGCAACCAGATCACTGGGAAACGAGCGAAAGAGTCAACACATCCAGCATCTATTATGATTGTGGCGAGTACGCAGTTTTCTTTAGTCACAAGCTGCAGCTGCAGCTCGTGCTACCAACATGATTTCTGTTGCAAATACTCTCACCAGTAAGTTTTCACTGTGGAGAGAATTTCCTTGCACGCAGAATAAGCTCCTTGAATAAAATATATGAAGCGACTTTCTTCAAGAACTTATTGAAAGATGATATTTCTGACACCTAACTCTGACGTATTAAGCATTAAAATATTCGCAATGGTTTAAAACTGATCCCACTGAGAATATCCCGTGACACATCGGTAGGCGGTTGTTGTTCTTGTTTTGTTTTTCAACCCTCGCACCATTAACTGAACGAATTGGGCAGCAAATGCTCACAACCTTGTCCTAGTGTATCAGCGATCGGAGAAAGATCAAACACAGCGTATCAAAACAACTGAACGAACAGAAAAACAGTTAACGTTTACTTTGCTCTTTTACTCAGTTCATTAGTCTAACTTCACATTAAAAGATTCTATTATTCTCTACCGTACAGAAGAATAATATCTGCCCGAGACGTTTCAATAACTATTTAAACGATGAGATAAAGTGGAGGAATTGGGTAATTACAAATCCGTGCAATTATTTTATTTCAAGGTGTAAAATCTTAATTGCCAGTCATTTTTATGTCAAGATTCCCGGTCCATAAAAGTTTACGTTTCCATTCCTCGTCATTAAAAGCTTACCTTAACTGCAAAAAAGAGGAAAATATGGCATTCTGTTTTTATCACTTTATAGAATGTCTTTTAAATATACGGAAAGCTTTTCGAAGAGATTTGTCTTCTAGGGGAACAGCGGGGCGGGGCGAGCCGGGACGGGGTGGGGGGGGAGGTTTGGGCGGGTCGAAGCTGGGTGATGCGTGGTGGCGCGGGGCGAAGCGTGGCGAAGCGAGACGAAGCTGGACGAGGCTGGGCGAGGCTGGGCGAGGCTGGGCGAGGCTGGGCGAAGCTGGGCGAGGCTGGGCGAGGCTGGGCGAGGCTGGGCGAGGCTGGGCGAAGCTGGGCGAGGCTGGGCGAGGCTGGGCGAGGCTGGGCGAGGCTGGGCGAGGCTGGGCGAGGCTAGGCGAGGCTGGGCGAGGCTAGGCGAGGCTGGGCGAAGCTGGCCGAAGCTGGGCGAAGCTGGGCGGAACTGGATGGAGCTGGATGGAGCTGGATGGAGCTGGGTGGAGCTGGGCGGGTCTGGGCGGGGCGGGGCTCGTCGGGGCTGGACGGGGCGGAGCTGGACTGGGCTGAATGGGGCAGGCGGTGCTGGGCAGGAATGGGCGGGTTTTAGCAGGGTTTAGCGGGACGGGACTGAGGAAGGCCGGGCTGGAGACGGGCAGGGCAGGTTTGGGATGGGCGGGGAACGGTTCGTATAGGCGGGGCGTGGTGGGTTGGGCGGAGCAGAGCGGGGAGGTTTGAGGCAGGGCGGGGTGAGACTGGGCGAGGAGGAACCGGGCGGGGAAGAGTTGGCTTGGGTTGGGTAGGGCAGAGCGGGGAGGTGTGGGGCGGGCTGGGGTAGGGTGGGACGGCGCGGGTCGGCTAAAGGGACTCGCGAGGTGGCCGGGAGCCGCGCTCCAAGTTGCAGGAGACAGTTAACGACCGGCCGAACGGGGGGAGGGCGGGGTCGCGCAATTTGCGTGAATGAGCGTTGTTTGCGGAGCTACGAGCCCGCCATCCGTCCTTTGCTTCGGGCTGCCCGCGCAATTTCTCTCGCCCGACCCCCAGCGCCTCCGCCCACCGCACTCGACGGCCTTCGCACGCCCCCGCGCTTGCGGGGCGGCCCCGGCAACCCGGCCCTGCTCCTCGCTTCGCCCGGCAACTTCGGTGTCGCAACACCGCAGTTCCACGCAAACATCTATTCCCATGACTCAATGTAACGGCATCCAGTCAATTTCTGAATACATACAAAAAACAATTTCTCTCCCATTTCCTACACATAACTCCGTCAGTCAAATACACTTTTTGACACAGTCTAACAATGTGCTAGATTCGTCTCGTCTCTCGATGTACATTCATGACCCGTATACCTGTTCTCCGGATTGTCTCGCATTGTCTTTTACCTTCACTTCTTCCGTAGCACCTTGGAGGTTTCTTCCCGATCTCTCTTCGTTGTATCATCTACGTCAAGTTTCGTGAGCCTCTACACTTTCGTCAGTTAATATTAAATCCCAACCCCAAAACTCCCAATGTCTAGAAACCTTCTGCGCCTATTTCTCGTCTCCTTTGGAAATAATATCATGACCTTTCCATACTTCATATCCTCTCACGAATGTCCTTACCTTGTCTTCGCACTCCTACCACCCTTATTCCGTAATATCCGTAGCCAAGCCGTCTACCTTCGCCTTCCTGACCGCCCCGTGCGCTTCCGCCGCCCACCTCAGGCCCTCCCTCCCTGCCCCCCGTACCCTCCGACTGCGTCGTCCGCCTGCGCGGCCCGAGAGGGAGCTTTCGTCGACTTGACGGAGCTCCGGAGGAGGGAAACACATTTGTCAGCGCCTGCGCGCGCGTGCGCTCGGCCCCGGGCGGCGACGGGAGGGATGGGACTGGCAGGGTTATGAGGGGTGGCAAGGAGGCGGGGGAGGGGGAGGTCGGCATTGGCGGGGGAGGAAGTTGTGAGTGGCGACGGTGTAGGAGCAGGAGTGGCGAGGGCGGCGGGGAGGCGACATCGGTGGCGGTGGCAGCGTGGAGCGGTGGAGGTGGCAGGGTGGGGGAGAAGTGGCGGTGGCGGGAAGGAGGCGAGAGCGGTGGAAGGGTGGCAGAGGAGGCGGGGGCAACCGGGAGCGGAGCAGACGGCGGCGGTTTGGGGACTATGAAGGAGCGGGGGGCGGTGGATGCGGCGGTGGGTGAGGACGGAGGGGGACGGCGGTGTAGACGGCGCTGAGCGGACGGTTCAGAAGCAAGGTTGGAGAGGGCGGCAGTGGAGGAGCGGGGGGGGTGAAGGTGGCGGCGGTGTAGGGTCAGTGCAGGGCGGCAGGGAACCGGCACAGTAGGCGAGGACAGGCGGGGACGGTGGAGGCGGAAGCGAGTGACGACGGTGGGTGATAGGCAGTGCAGGAGCAAGGGCGGTGAGGGCAGAGGTAGGGCGACAGTCGTGACAGGGGAACGGAAGCGGTGAGGGCGGCGGCGGGGGAGGAGGAAACGTCGGAGGGGCGACGGCGTAGGAGCGGGAGTGGCGAGGGCGGCGGTGGGGCGGCAGAGCTGGGGGTGTAGCGGGGGCGGTGAACTGTCGGCGGTCGGGTGGTGGCCGCGCGCCGGGAATTACTGAACTCCGGAACGAGGACGCGTCGGCGGCGGCGGCGGCGGTGGTGTTAGTTTGCAGCGACACCTGCCCGAACTCCGAATGCGACGCCGCGCCGTCAACGCTGCAGAGCGCCCTGCAATGCACTTGGCTCGGGCTGCACGCGCCTCCGCCCGACGGCCGCCGGCGGTAAACGGCTTGCGCAACAGGAAAGGGGTTGGGCTAATGCGGCGACCGCTTCGAGGCAATAAATAGGCCACGGAGTGTAATTATCACGGTGTGCACCACATATGCTTCATGATTCGCCATCGCTTTTCGGAAAATTAATTGTCGGTGTCACGATTACTACAAGCAATTAATGTATCGTAATAAGAACAAATACTCTGTCACTAAAAGAAAAAAAGTGAAATGGTTACTATAATTGCTAATATATATTTTATATTATGTAACATTTGGTATAGTTAACATCACAAATCAATTTCAATTAATTTCTTTCAACTAATTTTAATCAAGCAATTGGGGTTCTCCAGTGAGCATTACGAAAATACGATAAAAGTACCAAACACTTTTACAAATAACAAATGGTAAACATTTCATTCGCCGACATATTTCAATTACTTATTATTATTTCTGTAATATCATGAACAACGTATTTGGAACAAGGAATGTTGCACGCCACGTTCACAAGAGTCGATATTTTTTCAAATAAATGGTATGGATTTCTTCTTGCATCTCTAAACTAACCTCTGGAATCATATCATTAAAAAAGTAAAAGAAAACTAATTTAATTACCGTACACGGCTGAACATACGAATGGAAAGCATATATTTGTATATCTTACTCGTAAAATACGTGAAAATACTGTAACACAAACTTCCACAAAATGAAAATTTTCAGTCCCAACACTACGATTACATATCGTATATTAATACGACTTTAGTAAAATTCCTGTAACATCGATAAATTATCGTGGAATCTGGGAAGGAATTAACGAAATGTTAACAATTATTCCAGAACACACGAAACTCGAGAAATGCTGATAATTCTGTGCATATGATTCCATACAACCATAACAATTACTTTCTCTATAAACGAATATATAAAAAAATCTTTATTCACATTCAGCACAGAATGTACTGTAAAAGTACTAATTTCAATGTTACTTCAAGACGGCATCAGGAGCGAGAAGAAACAGATGCTCATATGCCACATTTGCATAAATAGAAATATATTGGGTAGAAATGAACTCGTCTCTGGTTACATAAACACCTCTTGGGAAAGAACCATCACAAGAAATGAGAGGAAATACAAATATTAGTACGCGCAAACAATACGAATTCGAGAGGTTATACACAGAACACATAATTACAAAATTACAAATATTTCTCCGAAATAATGTATTACTCGTACAAGTACGCGTGCCAGCAACACGTTGGCACGAGAATTGGCTTAATTTGGAACCTAAAAAGACGAATGATTAACGCGACACATCACGCAGATTTTCAGCGAGCATTATGTCACAATCGAAAACGCCCTATGGAAATGGAAAACGGCAGCACCGGATATTGTACATTGATCGTGTGTTGGTGAACAAACTTCGGGCGAGGCTTGACGTGGGCGTCGGCGACGGGGGGAGAGCGGTGAAGGCCGTTCGAAGCGGAGAGAGGGGCGGGGTGAACTCGAGAAAGGCAGCAAAGCGACGGTAAGTAGGCAGGAAAGGGGCGCGAAAGAGCAAACAAAAAATGGCACAAGATAGGCGAGCTGTGGGTAGAGAAGAAGGCGTGGAGAAAACGAAGTGGGATGGAAGATGCGAGATATAGGCGGGATGTGACATAAAATAGGTAGAAAAAAAATGAAGGATTGATAAAAGGGTTCGCAAAGTAAGATTACAAGCGGGAGGAGAAGAAAAGCGACGGAAATATGGGAAAGTGATACACCGCGTGAGATATTTCCTTCCACTTTCTTGTCCTAGCCTTACCCTTACTTACACACACTTACATGAACTACACTACTACACATGCCGGGAGATCGGTCGGAGCTTAGAGCTTGTCCCGGCTATAGCAGTGCCTCGCTCGAGGGAGATACCCGGTTGGGAAATCCCCGCTAACCTTACTCACGGGGGGGGGGAATGCACTACACTTTCGGGACTAACGAGCTGAGCCGTTGACGCGCCCTGAATCACTAATCAATAGATCAAAAGGATCAAGAGAGGGGCGTGGAGGAGGCTGGAACGTACAAAGGGGGGGTAAGAACGGACGCCGACGGGAACGGTGCGGAAGTGGCAGGATTGTGATGGTGCACAGGCTTCGCGTGGGCGTGACCGGCGTCAGGTGGAGGCGCGGCGGGGGCGGGGAGGGGCGGCAGGAAGGCGTCGGTGAGCCGCTGGAGGCCCCCCCGCGAGGCGATCGTCCTTTCCTTCCCTTCCGGTAGCGGCGGCGGCGGCGGCGGCAGCGCCAACTTTCAGCGAAAAGTCCGCGGCGGCCGGCGGGTTTGTTTGCGCGCCAATCTAACTTGCTTACCCCTTCGGCAAGCGGCTCCGGGGTAATCGGCGAGCGCCGCGGGGCGACGTGGGCGGGACTCCCCGGGCGACGCGCCCCGGATGAGGAAACGCGGGAGAACGGCGCGGAGCTGATGGGAGCGCGCTCGCGCGTGGGAGAGAAAGTAAACACATGAGAATTATTACGTATGAATGTGAGAATGGATGAACCTGGTGGCTGGTGGGAGTATTACTCTAGCGTATGAATTCACAAAACATATTGTTTTTTCAGTGTATCGCCATGTTGCCATGGTAGAGAATTCTCCTATTCCCTAGAATACATTAACGCACATGTAAAAAGCGCAGGACTGCGTAGAGACAATCTGGTTCAGAGGAAGGATTTCAAAGCGCTTAAAATTATCGCTTAGGGTCCGAATGATGCGTACAGTGCACTACGTGAGACAGAAATCCGAGTGTCTTTGTACTCGTATAGAGTATGATGTGTACAAATTTTGGGTGGTTCATTTTCAACAGAGGTTTTTCTAGTCAAACGTTTCTCACACTATTTAAATATTCTCCCCACTATTTCTTTCATCAAACAGTAAACCGAAACTGATAGATAGTTCTCAAGTCACCACATTTTTCAAGTGACTAACGAATCATTTGGTTCTCCGCAGAGCAGGTGAAAACTCGCAACCATATGCATACACCCGGTTATCCTTCTCTCACACCAAAGAGACAGGTTGAGGCATACTATCAGACTTTAGCCCCCTCCCGCAGGGTAAGCTGGAGGGTGAGAATTTATAGAGCGCAGGATCTGGTTGAGGGCGAGGGGATTCGCGCCGAGAGGTCGCAGGAGGGGCGCACCCCTGCGGCGCGGGCTAGCGGTGAACCGCGATTTTGTTTATTGCGGCCACCCTCTCATCGTCACCCCTCCTCGCGACCCCTCGTCGCCCACGCGCGTGAGGAATCGCCGAAACCTTCAGCGGCACGCCGGCGGGAGGGCGGGCCGCGGAAAAGAAACGTCCGCGACCGGCGGGGCGCCCCGCCCCCTCCCCCTCCCCCGCCCGGAGTGAATTATTCATCCGGGGCCATTAATCCCCAGACGGACCGCCAATACACTCGCCCTCGCGCCCGCCACCGACGGACGCCGCCTCATCATTAATGCATAAACAAACAGAAATTAGAGCCTGGCAGCTATTTATCGAGCGTCGAGGGGACGTTGACGATTTCCGAAGCGCCCCCCTTCCCACCGGGGAGACAGTGCGCGTGTGTGAGTGTGTGTGTGTGTGCGGCTGTATGCCGCGCGCCGCGGAGCGAGAGTGGCGGGCACACAATGCTTCTAGATAAAGACCTCGTTCAATCGCAGGGGCCGCACAGAAGTCCTTAGGTACACAACTAAAACAATGAACGGTCGCCGCGCGCACCACCGCTCGGCGATAGAACGACGGCGGGCCTGGGCGGCAGCAGGGGAGCGTGTGTGTGTGTGTGGGAGGCGGGGTGACATGTAGAGGGCGGAGTGCGGAGGACAGAGGGAGGGTGGGTGGAGGAAGGTAGATGGGGGATGACGGTGGTTGGAAGAAGGGAAGTGGGCTGAGGATGGTGAGCCAAGGGCGGGAGGTCAGAGGATCGAGTCTGAAAGGCGGCATGAAGTGAGTGGTTTTCGAAGAACGGGAAGGGACAGGCGAAGGGCGGGGAGCAGTAGGCGAAAGGTGAGGAAGTGCGGGGAGTGGTGTGTGAAGAGAGGATTGGGGAATGCAGAGGGCGGTGGATGGTGGGAGAAGGTCGCAAGGGGGACGGGGAAGGGCGGGGAGGGGGGTGCGGAGGGTAAAGGGCGGAGGGCGATGGGTGGTGGGCAAAGGGCAAAGATCCATGGGCGGAAGGCGAAGTGTTGTGAGGGAAGGGTAGAAACCAAAGACCGGAGACGGTAGGGAGAAAGCGCGGGGAGGACAGGGTGGTGGGCGGAGGAGGAAGAGTGAAAGGTTCCTGGCGACGAGGCTCGGCCGGGAAGCGGCCTGGAGCGATGGCTGCGGGCGGCCGGTGGTGGGCAGATGCGTGGGCGGCAAACGCGCGTTGTTTGTCGCGCGGGCGGTGGCGCAGTGGGAAGAGTGAACGCCTCCTGGCGGCGAGGGCCGGACGAGGGGAAGGGGGGGGGGCGGGGAGCGACCTGAGGCGATGGCTGCAGGCTCTGGGCGGGTGGGTGACGGACGCACGTTTATCGCCCGGGCGGTGGCACACGGGTGGGGGAGAGGGCGGTGGGCGGAGGAGGAAGAGGGAACGCCTCCTGGCATCGAAGGCCGGATGAGGGGAAGGGGGGTGGGAAAGCAACCAGAGACGGGGAGAGGGCGGTGGGCGGTGGCCGAAGAGTGGAGAGTCTCTGACATCGAGGGCCTGCGAGGGGTGGGAAGTGGGGGGGTGCGGGAAGCGACCTGGGGCGATGGCTGCGGGCGGTGAGCGGGGGCGAGGGCGGGTGGGTGACGGACGCGCGTTGTTTGTCGCGCGGGCGGGAACGCACGGGTGGGGAAGCGGGCGGAGGGCGGCGGCCGCGGGGCGCGTGGCCACAAAGGTATGTGAGTAAGCGGCTCTTTGATGACTTATATTGAAACGGTGAACAAGTTGCGTATCAAGAGAGCCTCTGGGTTGCTGACTATATTGAAATTTTATTGGACATTTTGCGGTAAATTGGATTTCATACAAAGAAGTCACATTGCTTTGCGTATGTGACGCTCAGACTCTCTCACATGAAATGCTTTCCAGAGAAGTGCAGAGGAAACGTGACCGTTATCAGTCTTCCAGGTAAATAGACCTTTTGCTAGATCAATAAAAGTAACTCCTAAATCTAGAAATAAATAAGTCAATAGTCAGTGAGGCATACAGCTAAGAATATAGTTCTTAAAATTATGAAGTAAATTGGCGTGAAATTTGAGACGGCATTTCAATGGTTTCATCTTTCGATTTCATCAATTTATGAAGAACTTAGAAGAATCAATTTTGTAAATTATATGCATTATGTGTTTCCATTGCTTAGTAATTTCTGGAAATCACAATTGTTGAAGTCTACATCCTTACAGTTTCTCACAATGTCATTCATTAACGAGTAATCATCCCTTTTTCTCGTTTAAGTATTGCGTAGACATCAGTGTTTCGAAACCAATGTCAAGTATTTAATGAAAGAAATAGAAGTTAGAAAGCGAAGTATTCGAAAGAATATTAAAATTTTCTTCACTCAAAAATTTCATACTTATCAAATGACACACGTTTAAACACAAAAACTACAAATACAATATTACTTGAGAACTATTGTTTATGAATTACGCCAGAATTTTAACGTGTCGTTTAATATTTGGAACTAAAAATCAAAACATGATTTCATACTGTTTAATTACTATTCACAAATGGAAAATTTAGATGTTTTTGAAGAGATGCCCCTCGGATGGTTCAAGAAGTTATTGGGAGGAGGTCCCGGGTTCGGTTCCCCGCCGGGGTAAAAATGAAGATGTAGCATTTTAATACTCATTTCATACATCTATGCGACGTAATAAAAAGCTCAGACAGGCCAAGTACGTTAGATACTGTGATGAGTACATGTCATATTCGTTACATGTCTCCCTCACCCACAAGTTTGAATAATAAATAAAAACAGGGCCCTGGCCACGGACACCGCTAGCAGAAAAAATAGGTTAATTCTATCCTAAAATGAAAAATACATACGTACATACATACATACATACATACATACATACATACATACATACATACATACATTGAAGAGAATAACATATTTGATATATTTAAAAGTCTAGTGATTTCTATTACTTTACATCCCGTAACAATCATTTGATGAGCTAAAACTGTTTCCAATACATTATGAAAATGATCGGAATTAATTATTATACTACTCGTATAGCTACGAGTACAAAAAATTGTTTATCATAATTTTTTCATCCCAAACAATTCGTACAATGTAAATTTTTTAGCTTTGTGTATGAGCACTACACAAACGAAAAGGACTAAATTTCAGAAAATGTTAGAAACCTAAAGAACACTGGTTCTTTTATTTAACGTCTATTCATTTGTTACTAAAGTCATTCAACAGTAGTAAAGTATACGGAAATGCATTGGTTGTGGGCGCATTTTTTTTTTCAAAACAATTTGTACCGCCGTCTGAACAACTTGTGAAAGGAAATCGTGAGCAAACTATTCCGTTAACTAAAACAATCGGCTCCCGCGAAGCGTGCTCGCGCACGCGCGGGGAGGCGGCGCCGCCCGGGGCCGGGCGCGCGAGCCGCCAAGTGGCTGCTCCGCGGGTTAATTTGATTGCCGCGGGGCCGTGTTTTGGCGTGTCCCGAGATAAATTCCTCGAGAGCGCCGTAAATATTCGGGGTGCGCCTCAGATAGTGCGCCGTGAGTTATGGGCGATCGCTGAGGCACCGTCGCCGCCTCCGCCCTCACCGCCCCCTCCGCTTCCGCCCGCGCCGTCTCCCTTCCACAACCACCACCCTCGTCTGCGACGACTGCGTTACCCCAACCGTTCCCAAAACCGCTTCCATCGCCTCTGGCTCCCCGGCATTGTGATGTGCGTCGTGCAAATCGCTCTTCTCTTCTTCCTCCGCCCTTACTCCTCCTCCTTTTCCGTCAATGCTTTCTCCGCCTCTGGCTCCACTTCCTACTCAAGAACCTCGTCCTCCGCCTCCAAAGTATCCTCAGCTTCCAACTTCGCTTACTTCCCCTCTGCATCCTTTACCTTCGCCAACTTCACCTCTACCTCCGCCTCCGTTATCTTTTTTCCCTCCTCATACGCCGTCGCCGCCTCCACCTTCACGTGCTCTTCCTTTTTCTTTATTTTTACCTTCTCCTCCATCTCCTCTTCCACCCTCAGATTCTCTTTCTCTGCCTTCCGTCTTCCCTCGCCTTCACTTCTTCCTCCACCTCCTTCTCCGCGTTCACTTTTTCCTTCACCTCTACCTCCTCCTCCGCCCATTCCTCCACCGCCTCCTGTGCCTTCACGTTCTCTCCCTCGCCTTCTCCTCCAACGCCTATTCCTCCACCTCCTCCTCCGCCTTCACTTCTTCCTTACCTCTACCTCCTCCTTCGTCGAATCCTCCACCTCTTCCTCCACCCCCTCCTCCTCTACCTCTACTATCCCAGTCTCCTCCACACCCTCTTTGCCTCCCCTTCTTCTCTGCTGTCGCCGTCACCATCACCGTTGCTGCAGGCGGCTCCCCTCCTCGCGGAGCCACGCCCTCGCACAAACCCCCGGGCGCAAGGGAGAAGCGCTGCGCGGAGAAGCTGGGGCGTTTCCGGAGTTTTAATTTCCCTTTATGAACTCCCTGCGCGACCACGGCTCCCCCGTTGTCACGGCGCTTTCTTTGTGAGTCGCAAAACGCATGGATAGGCAAAGAACTGCCATAAAAAAATATGCATCCTTCCTTCAAAAGGACGCTGTTGTTCGGAATCATTCACACAAAAATTAGTAACTTAATTAAATACCCACTACTGTTTTTTTCTGCAGTTACATACATGTTGTTCGGTGCTACAGTGCTGGGACAAACATTACGAACATGTAATAATAATATGTTTAAGGCATAAGAACTATAAGAGAAGTTTGAAATTAAGAATGGCTTCTAAGATTGATCCCTCTAAGAACATATCAACATGAGCGCAGAAAAGTAATAGCATGTTATGTTGTGATATCTGATATCAAAGTGTGTCCGGTATAAATTACCTGGAGAACTCAAATTACTCGTTACTATCTTTTTAACATTTTTTATTATAATCGAAAGAGAATAATAGAACTTAGAATGAACGATACATATCTCTCAATGTTTTCATCCACTAATTGTACTGCCAAGCGACGAAGGTAAAATAGCCATTATGCACATCAAAGTGTACCGCCAGTAACAAAACCCAGATCTTGGGTGACTGTCAAACATCTGCGTGATTACCGCACGCTTATCGAACAGTCGATAGTGCAACAAAGCGTGGTCTCGTGAATGAGAAGATGGTGATAGGCATTTCATGAAAATTAATCACACAATCCACGCACGCCACTTCCCAGAAACCAAACATAATCGAATGCGCATTTGCTGCAAGCACCCATCACAACGCGCGAAGTAGAACGCCCTGTAAAGTAACGTTGAGCGCGTTCCGCTGTTCTATACTGCCGTCTGCGTATCCGACACAATCAAATTGGGTGAATACTCCGTTTCGATAGTAGATTGCACGCACGCATCTGTAGTGCTTTCGAGCAATTTAACCGCCGAATCATTGAAAGGATTCCATTCGGCCGACGAGATGAAAGTGGATGGATATGTACTCGAATCGATGCCATTTAACAGAGCGGTGAACCATCATTACAAGTATCTACTTTCCTATCTCGCTTGAAACGCGGCGCGCGCTTGGCAAAAAAGGAAAGAAAAAATCCGTAAAAAAGCGAGAGAGTATTGATTCCTGGCGCGTCAACAACACATGTCACTTATACCATAGTGCGGAGTTGGTTACATCCCGCGGCAGCCTTAGAACGCAAGATCCGGCGGCGACCTACAGGTCAGCGTGCAGGGTTCCCCCTCCCACATAACCGACCATGGCCCCAACCGGTTCAGATTGATTGATTAGTGCTCCCGGGCGCATCACGTACTAAGGTCATTAAACCCATAAGAACAGTGCAAGTGCTTTCGTCTAGAGGGGGCGGTGATATTCCCCCGCTGGTTGGTGAGATCCGGCGCCGACCTACCGTCGGCTAGCGGGGTTTCACCCAGCCAGGTATCTCCCACAAGCGGGGCACCGCCCCAGCCGGGACAAGCTCAAAGTTCCCAACCGGTCTCCCGGTATGTTTGGTAGTGTAGTGCATGTATTGTAAGTGTGCGTAACTAAGGGGTGAGGATAGGAGAAGGAAGAGGAAAGAAATATCATGCGCCGTCCCTGTTAGGTTATTGATCTGTCATTCGCCTGGTGTTGGTCGGAATGAAACACGAAAAACTACCTAGCAGAGCAGCCGGCCGCTTGAATTATCCTGCAGACAGCGACTGAATTCGAACCTAGCTAATGTCAAAAATCCTACCACCGTCCGGACTCGAGTCTAAGTCCCGGTGAGAGGCACTGCACTGACATCAGTAGATGCCCAGAGCTACCTCTCCGGGTCCAAGCGTCTCAGGAATTAACTGGCCTCCCGTCACATGTAGAGCATGTAAGCGCACGCGTGTATCTAAGAGAAGAGTGAAGGCGTCAGCGGGTAGAAAGGAAAGATCTGTGGGCCGTTTCGTAGGGTACTGCTCGAGCATTCAGCTCGTTTGGGTCGAAGAAACCACGAAAAACCATCGATCAGAGTAGCCAAGTGCTAGAATTCTCCCCCGGACAGTGGCCGAATTCCAAGTAGCTATCTAGCTAGAATCGAAAAAACGCCACCGCCAGAACTCTAATCCTACGACCTCCCAAATAACACCACAGAGACATCAATATTGCGCAGCCATTCTTCGAGTTGCATGAACACGACGTCCTGGTGGGCGCGTGGGCGGCAGCGAACCAAAACAACTCGACACGCGGCAAACAAACCGCGGCGTTCCCACCCCTAAACGGCGCATAAGAGGGTGAGATTTTCCACCCCGTCTTTTTTTTTTTGGTTCCCCCTCGGCAACCATTTCTCACCGAAACTGCTCACCCTACGCGTTTTCCAGGAAGGTCTCTCACCGGCAGGCGCCCAACGCAGTTCTTCCCGCGGCCGCCGCGCGCGAGAGAGAGAGAGAAGTGCCGCGAAGACGTAGTAGAGGGCGCGCGCGCGGGCGCGTGCGGACGTAAAAACTGTCACCCTTCTCCTTCTCCTCGGGGTCATTCCCAAACGAGGTTATTTCGCCACGCGGAGGGGAGGAGGAGGGAGGAGGAGAGCGCTCTCAGCCAGGGGCCATTGAATTCGCGCGTGTCAGCCGCCCGCCCTGCGTGCGGAGGAGGAGGAGGAGGAGGAGGAGGAGGAGGGCTCTGGCTGCGAACGGCCGCGCGCACTCCGCACCGCGCCCGCTGAGTGCTTCGCGCCGCTCGCCTTCTCCCACGCGCTCGCGCACTGCGTCGTTGATGACTCCCTCGCTTAAATACTTCACACGCTTCCTCCCTTACGATTCCCATATATTCCCATGTATTGCACCCGTTGTATGCGACTTGTTTATCACATTGCTCTCTAATCAGTATTTCCAATTCCTGCTTATCGTCCTTTGAAATTACAGTGATTCAAACGCACATATTCAAATTTAATTTTTTCATGGTTTATTGTTAGTGATTCCACCACAGCCGATTAGTCCCGTAAATGTATTCCATGTTTCCTTCGGGGAATGGGGTCTTCTCTCGCAGGATGATGAGGTTCGGCTAACGGGGTTTCTCCCAACCAGTTATCTCCCACCAGCGGGGCACCACCGCAGCCGGGACGAGCTCTAAGCTCCCGACCGACCTCCCGACATTTTTGGTAGTGTAGTGTAAGTTAGTGTAAGTGTAGGAAGGGGAGAAGGAAGGGCAAGTGAAAGAAAGAAAAGATCGCGCGCGGTTCGGGGCCCGTTTGTTAGGGTGTTACTCCGGCATTCGCCTGGTGTGGATAGGAGAACCCATGGAACACTACCCATCAGAGTAGCCGGCTGCAAGAATTCTCCACAAGGCGGCGACTGTATTCGACGTAGTTGACAAGCTAGTGTCGAAAGCTCCTGCCACCATCGGGACTCGAACCTAGGACCTCCCGGTCAGAGGGACTGCAGTAACATATGTTGATGTCCTGAGGCTCCTCTTTTGGTAAATTTGTTCGTATATACTCACATTTTCATCTTCAAAAGTACATGACTCAGCCTATCCTCGAGATTATTTATTAATATAAGATCCATTCGTTTATTATCGATTAATGCGCGATTTACCATTACACTAAATACTCTCGCTATCAAAGACAACCAATTTCTCTCTTCGAACGACTCAGGTGCAGTTGGGGTTGAAGAGCAAAGAGATAATGAGAATTGAATCCAGAGGGCTAGTAGAGGGCGGGTCGCCTGGGGAGAGTGAGATAGCGCGGGGAAGAGACAACCTGTCACCCGATCCGACGACAGCACTCGCCGTAATGAACCGCCAGCGCTGCCTTCTGGCCCAGGTTTCAAATTGCCGACAGCCGCCCACTCACACTCCCCGTATCACCACTTCACCTTCGTCCGCCTGCGAATCCCTGCACACGACGGGGCGCGGCCGCCACACGCGTAGCCGGGACGAAAACGGCATTTCCCCTGCGTTCCACCACAAAACCATGTGCCTTCGCCCCGCTTTCCGCGATTCCGCTGCTGACCCAGCACCTGCGGACAATCCTGCCATCCAACCCAACTTCAAATTCGCCCTCCAAACTCCGCCCTCCAACTCCGCCCTCCAACTCCGCCCTCCAACTCCGCCCTCCAACTCCGCCCTCCAACTCCGCCCTCCAACTCCGCCCTCCAACTCCGCCCTCCAACTCCGCCCTCCAACTCCGCCCTCCAACTCCGCCCTCCAACTCCGCCCTCCAACTCCGCCCTCCAACTCCGCCCTCCAACTCCGCCCTCCAACTCCGCCCTCCAACTCCGCCCTCCAACTCCGCCCTCCAACTCCGCCCTCCAACTCCGCCCTCCAACTCCGCCCTCCAACTCCGCCCTCCAACTCCGCCCTCCAACTCCGCCCTCCAACTCCGCCCTCCAACTCCGCCCTCCAACTCCGTCCTCCAACTCCGTCCTCCAACTCCGCCCTCCAACTCCGCCCTCCAACTCCGCCCTCCAACTCCGCCCTCCAACTCCGCCCTCCAACTCCGCCCTCCAACTCCGCCCTCCAACTCCGCCCTCCAACTCCGCCCTCAAATTCAGCCCTCCAATTCCGCCTTCTAACACCAGCACCAACTCCGTCCTCCAGCTCCAACTCAGCCCTCCAGCTCCAATTCTCCCCCTCCAATTCCATCGTGCAACTCTAGCACCAACACCGCCGCCCACCTCCAGCTCTAAATACAACTACGCCCTCCAACTACAACTCCGCTCTCCAATTCCGACTCTACGCCTACCTCCCTCTCAACCTATATTTCCCGTCTCCATGTCCACCTCCACCTTCGCCTCGCCCTCCGTCCTCCCGCACCTCATGCTCCGCCGCGCCGCCCGCGAGCCGGGTTAATTGATTCGCCCTCCGTCGTAGGCGACCGCCCATTACGAGTCGCCGGCCGTCGCGCCGCACGGACGTCGCCTGCCGCTCCGCCACCCGCTCGGCCTTTGCGCGCGGCCGCCGGACGACGCCACGGCGGAAGGGAGCAAAGGACGCCGAGGATAAAGGCGAGGAGTAGTTCGGAAAAAGGAAATTAGTCCAGAACTAACGCGCAATTACTCGCGCTTTGTTCACAATGTCCACAGAAGCCCCGGTGAACGGTACGCTTCCATTCGCGCCGGGAAGCACACCGCACAAAGAGACGTGCTCCGAACTTCCAGATTACCGCTTTTCTTTTTCATGTCCGGCAATGAGTCGAATTCAATTTCTGCAAATAACTATTTTATTGCCTCTAAAGATAATCGTTTTCCACTGAATAATTTTATTCAATTCTGAAAAGACAGAACTGAAACGAAATATCTGCCCTGTCAAATCTCAAAATCGTTCCATGCTCAATCAATATTTTTGTAGCAGAAGCCGCTCTATAGAAAATCGAGTGCAGTGGTGTGTTCGGATGACGTGACATAGATTGATCCGCTGGTCTTACGGTATACGACGGCACCCAACGATCAAGTTATATGACCACCCATATAGTAGTTTTTAGGTCGGCTGCTGCTCTCTTATCGACTCCCTCACTTTGAAGTACCTACATTTTTAGAGCAAGTCGTAAACGTGAACGCCTATAATACGTTTAAAAAATCGAGGCCCTCGTAAAATTCCTATCGGTTAAATCAAATAATCTATTTCAATCTTCAAAGAAAAAGAAACAAAAAACACGTAGAAATACATTCGTACGTAAATGCATTCAAGAACCTTTCGCCGACATGTTTACAATCGGAAAACAGAGCTAAAAATTCCGCTGCAGCTATATATAAACTAAACTCTCAGGAAAACCCTGACATCACGCCCGTCGCATTCTCTACCTCTGCGTCGAAGTGAAGTGGCCACAGAGCCAAGAGACGGGAGGCCGCCTGCGTCTCTCAGAAGTCGCGTGCGGGAGCGCCGTATCTTACACGTTCCGTGTGCCCGATCATTCCCTCGTCAGAAGGCAGAGTTTGGGCGGGCAGGTCAGACAATATGTTGGGGAAAATGTGGCAGGACCGTAAAAGAGTTAGGAAGGCGAGTCCACGAAAGATGAGAGTCAAATAAGTGGCAAGCACGCACGCAAATCAAAATTAAAATGGATGGTGAAATCGCCAACATCTACCCTCGAAGAAAGTTTCGGAACGAGACATAACCGCTGCCCACTGAGACAGAAAATATTTCAAAATCCTAGGCAATGAAAACAAGATGAAGAAATAATTCAATGAGCTTGGAAATGAATGAGAGAAGGGAGAATCAAATTTAAGTGAACATTTGGAGCGAATGAACCGAGATGGTAAGAATATGAAAGAGATTTTAACGATTTCTTTCTTTAATTTTAATGTCTTGCCTTCCAGTTTAGCCCTTCAGGACATGAAGACATAACAGTGTACTACCGTTATATCAGGGTACAAGTACACTTACTCGAGCTTACGTTTTAATTTACATATAGGTCTTATTTGTATTTAATATGATAATCTAGCATTGAGCTAAATACCACAATTTTGAACAATACATTTAAACAGTTACTATAATGATATACAATGATAATAATTTGGAAAGAGAAATGCAATGAGAAAACACAAGTTGAGAGAAGGGAATAGCGATGAAAGAAGGCAGAGAAACATGCACCAGGTAGAAGGGAAAGGAAAAGAGATCAAAGTATTGCCGAAATAACACGAAGGAAGGACAACTTCCAACCGGTCCCCGATAGAAATTATAGTGATCAAAAGGCCCGAATAAGAGTTTCAAACGAGCAAAGAGGAACATGGCGTGGCTTAGTCTCAATAGGACCACGTGCGGGAAGGTGGAGTAGACGATGAATGGACGGACCAGCAATCAGCCAACTGCCTTTCCACATTTCTAGACGAGCTGACTGAAAACCCGCATGCGCATCTTCGACCCCCCATTCGCATCTCCAGTCCCGTCTCTTGCCCCCCCCCCTCTCCCGCGCCTGCCTCCGCGCTAGCCCCCACGCCCGCCCCGACGCCCGCTACCACGCCCGCCCCCACGCCCGCCCCCACGCTTGTTCCCACGTCCGCTCCCACGTCCGCTCCCACATCCGCTCCCACGTCCACTCCCACGTCCACTCTCACGTCCACTCCCACGTCCACTCCCACGTCCGCTCCCACGTTCGGTCCCATGCTCGCCCCCACGCCCGCCCCCATGCCCCAACCCACGCCCCAACCCACGGCCCAACCCATGTCCCAACCCACGGCCCAACCCACGCCCCAACCCACCCCCAACCCACCCGCAACCCACCCCCAACCAACGCCCGCCACCACGCCCGCCTCCGCATCCCCCCACGGACCCGCCACCGCCCCGCGCGCCCACCTCCTTACCCCCCCCGGTCTTTCCAGCGACGGCACGGGCGCCCGAGGTAACCCGCGGCATCAAAGTCACGCGTGGAGGGCCCTTCGTTCGCCCGGAGGCGCTTTTTACGGCGCCGGCGCGAGGGCGTGCAGTTCTCAAGGAAATTACCGCGGCCGCCATTAGCGATATGAAACGCGCGGGGCGACGCGTGGACGCACGCGCCGGGAATGCGCGAGGGGGAGGGGAGATGGGCGCGCGAGATGTGGCGAGCGAAAGAAATGCCAACTTGCTTTAGAGGAAGACGGAAAGTTGCAAAAAAAAGTCATCGTTTTCACCGCAGGCAATGTACGTAAAACGCTTGTTCTGTAAATATTCAATATACAAGTGGTACTTTCTTCTGATTTGCAATAAAACACGTCAATGCACTGGTGAATAAAAAGAGACGAAACTTTCGGTGTGGCAAACCACGCCATCGTTAGTTATGTTAACTCCACTGACTTTTCACTACACACACATTACATTACATAAAGAAATATTTCTCGAGGATCAACAATTCTTATTTTAAATTTCTACATATTAGACCTAAATATCTGACGACAAATCGTAAGGAAATACTGACATTATAGTGTATAACAGCCTCTGGTTATGGAGAGATAATAACAATAAATTGCACTGCGCAACGGTCTAACCGGTCTAAGAACAAGAGAAAACAACTAAAACTCTCTCTGCAGCCCTCCACGGAGCAACGGAAGAGCGCCCCCGCCCACGACCGGCGGCAAAGGGAGCAAAGCGGAGCGAGCGAGCGTCCGCGCGCTGGGAGGGAGGCGGGATGCACATGTGGGTCGAAACGCCGCGCCGCGCCGCGCCAGGGGGCCTGGCCAAGCGCCGCCTCGCCACCGCCGCGGCCGCGCCCGCACCTGCGCTCCCGCAGGGCGCTTGGCGCTGGGCGATGCGGCGGGCGCCGCCCGCGGCCGCAGCCACCGCCGCACTCTGCTGGCGAGCACCGATCCTCGGGGAACCTTCCATCCCGCCCCCGCCCCTGCGACACTCCACTCTGCACTCGACCGGCCACCAGCTTTCGAATCCGCCCTGGCCATCCCCCCTCCCCCATTCAACTTTGCTTCCACCGCCAGCCCTCCCAACCACCTCGTCCTAATCACAACCCTCTTACTCCACTCTCTCTAAGCACACCATCAAATTCCACACTATAACTCTTCTCTCAACCCCACCCCCTCACCATACTCCCTTATCCTACCCCCTTTCCCCACACTCAAACCTACACACTAACCAACCCCACAGTCAAATCCCACACTCAAACCCCACACTCGAACCCCACACTCGAACCCCACACTCGAACCCCACACTCGAACCCCACACTCGAACCTCACACTCGAACCCCACACTCGAACCCCACACTCGAACCCCACACTCGAACACCACACTCGAACACCACACTCGAACACCACACTCGAAACCGCACACTCGAACCCCACACTCGACCCGCACACTCGAAACCCACTCTCTAAATTCGCCTTCCACCCCACCCGCATTCCCGCAGTCACCCGCGTCGTTACTCTCGCTCTCATCCTCAGCCCCGTCCTCACCCCATCCAACCTTCTACCTCATCCGTGCCCTGACCCCGAACCCTTCCTGACCTCAAATCCGTATTCAACCTCCCGTTCTCAACCCCCACCCCACCCTCATCCTCTCTCTCTCACCCTCCGGCGCACTCATTACGCCCCGTCGCTCGCCCTGAGGCTACCTCCGGGCCCCAGCGCCGGCGTCGACGCCGACGCCCCGGAATCCCCGGCTTACCTCTCAGATGAGAGCGGCGTTTGCGCAAGCAACCGCCGTCCGCTCGTATTTTCGAAACCGAAAAGCAGGGCGGAGCGGCGGATGGCGTCATTCGCGTCACTCCCGTCAATAAATTGATGACACGCGATAGTACGCGAAATATTCAATATTGATGCGAATCTAGTGCATTCCAGGATGTATTGAGCCATAAGACTCGATAAAGCATTACAGGAAGTCTAGAGAAATATTCTATTAATCCGATAAACCAGGGGAACAATGAGAATTTTCTTCTTGCGAGTGCAACTTCATTTAAAGTTAATGTTCTTTTATAATAAGTTATAGTATATGGTGTTCTTGCCCGAAAAGACAGATAAGAATATTGAATTAAACCGATTATACATAAACTAACTCGGTAACTAACAAACAAATAAAAACACTCATTCACCAAAATACGAACAACTGAAGTACTACAAGTACTATTATAAATCAAACTCAAAAATCATAAGGTGTGGAGCATATAAATCAAAGTAACAATTTTGTCGATGATACAAACTATATTCAAGCGTTGCTTATGGTGCATGTGCAGAATAGATAATATTTAAATTAACCGAAGAAGAAAGGACCAACCGCAATGATTCAAGGGCTTGAAGCAGCATTCAAGTACGCCCAGACGAATACTGTGAATTCCAATTCCGCGTAAGGGATTGGTATTTGCTCCGTTGGTTTGTAGCGTGATTCGCAACATCCGCCTACCTTATTTAACTCATCTCATTCAAAGCCTTTAATCTGTTATCTTCATTCATCCGTTACGATCATCCTCTAAGCTCTGAAGACAAAGGCGGGCCACCACGTTGATGGGAAGGAGTCTGGAGAGGTCACACAAAAGCGACAGCTTTCTCCTGCGCCTACGCTCGGATGTGAGTAGGGCACTCATCATACAACACACGAACAAAAGCTGGATGGGATTTTGTGTTTACAGCCTGTTAGCAATCTTCACATTGGCTCGCAACAGTGGCTGAAGGCATTGCCGGCGCTAGGCGTGGGCAGCGTGGTTGATCACCCGGGGCCCCGCAATCCTCTGTGCCCGAGGATGGAAATGGGGAAAAATAAGTAAAGAATAGAAAAAGAAATCACAAGTCGAGGAAATAGATATCATAATTTTATAAGTCGCGGTACAGTAGTATGATATTACATAAAAATTTTATTAAACATTAACAAAACACTACTTCTAGGCTGTCCGGGTGACGCCGCGTCGTTGGCAGATAGGCCGACGTTTCGCCTGTCATGTCGCAGGCTTCTTCAGGGTAGTGACCAACACTCGTCACTACCCTGAAGACGCCTGTGACATGACAGGCGAAACGTCAACCTATCTGCCAACGACGCGGCGTCACCCGGACAGCCTAGAAGTAATGGACTCGAGCTGCGGAAGCCTACGTGTACATTAACAAAACACAACAAAAAATTTTAGCGTTTTAAGCTCGCCATGGAAATTGTATTATTTGATCACTAACTACTTTTATTTAAAAGTAGAATTTAAGATATATTTCTAAATTAAACGTAATTTTTGTTATTTTTATAAATAAAACAACTCGTATAGTTTCTTGATATACCTTTCACATTTTTATTTTTTTAAGGGAACGGGAGGGCTACATTTGAGAATTACCCCCAGCCCAAAATTGTCTAACTCCGGCCCTGACGTAGGTGGGAACAGTGGACTGAATTTTTTCGCGGCAGCGACTGAAGGCGGGAGGCGCTTTGCTCGGGCGCTCTTCGGTCGCACGCCCACGTGACGACATCGGAGAGGCGACGCGGAGAAAGGCCGAAGCACCGCTGGCATTTACTGCGCTGCTATTCCCGCGCGCAGTGGCCAATTGTAGTCTTCTCGCAGAGTGAAAAGCACGTGCGAGTTTTCTTATTTTAGCTTCATGTAAAACATGTTTTGTTATTATTGTTGGTGAAGTTTTTTCTTGTGGTTTCTTTTAACCTTATGTATTTAATAAGTATGAGGATAGACTCGGTGGCTCGTTGGTTAGCGTATTCGCTTTCCACGGCGCAACCCCGACTTCGATTCCCGGCCGAGGCAAAATTTATAACTGTCCGCTTTCCTTACAAATGTCCTAGAAGCTATTGCTGTGTGACGATGAGAAATGCCACCTTCATGTTATGAAGATCAATATATAAGGTGAAGGGATGTCGTGTTAATCACACGAACCCCTTATCCCTTGGCCGAGGGGCTACGCCAGCGCTGGTCGACCAAGGCCCATAGCGGGCTGTCGTGTCAAAAGACAGGACATAAGTATGAGGCCTTTTACTGGGTATTCAATTTGTAGAACCATCAGTTTTATGCAAAATATCACGTAGCTTTCTATTCTTGATGTGTTAGTCTTAACATATTTTTTAAAAATATATCTTTTATTGCAAATGTCTACCGATCGGGTTTACGTATCCTTGAATGAGTACTCTTTTAAGGCATGGCATCTTTATTAAAACACTTTATTTCTTTTTAAGTGCATGTGAGCTCTCATCAAAAAAAACTATGAAGGAGTGTAATTTACACCAATGGTTTATTGAAAAATAAAAGGAAATAATTTTTCTTCAAACTAACTCTTGAAACTTTTTACTACGAATATTAAAATTTCAATTGTGCTAAGTGAACTTTAATAAAAAGGATATAATGTTCTAGCATTGATAATAAAATGAATAAGACAAAATATAGATGTGAATTTATCATTCCAGGTCATATAGCACTAAACGCCTCACAAAGAGTCTCTCGAGTATAATGGTAGCATACCAACGACATGAGAAACAGTCCCAACATTATGAACTTACCGACAAATAGGGTGTTTCTGTTGAGTTGCAATGGGTTTAATAAACATGAAGGCGGAGAAGATGGTGGAACGAGAGGTGGTGTGTAATTAGATGTAACGTTACTTAGTAACATTATTTATAAAACTACCGTTGTTGTAATACACATCTGATCTTTTGATTAATAAAGTCTGAGAAAGGAAAGTTTTCACCATTAATTAAGCAAAAATAAAACCCCAGTGTTGGAAAAGATACTTTGGTCAGAAAGATCAAACCCTGTGGAAACTGCGAATAAGCTTTATCCACCTCAAATTCCTGTTGAATTGAACGGAATTCGAACTCTGACCCTAACGGTAGAAGACCGACCGCTACTTTGCGGGTGGCCCCCCATCACCTCCACGAACAACACCGGCACAATGAAAGAAACGATCGTCCAACTTGCCTCCTTCGCGGGACGAGGAGCCGCTAACCGACGCGTCTCTCGCTTGGCTCCGTCCGCCGCTTTCATTCACACTAATGGCACTCGGCTCCACGCAGCCCCGCGGACGCGCCCCGCGATTCGCCCGAGGCACCACGGCCGCGATCGGCTGCGTAAAGCAACGCCTGTCTCCCCTCCCCCACCTCCACCAGGCAGCCACTAGGTCGCCCCCCCCCACACACACACACTCACTCACGCATGCACACACACACGCACACGCACACACACACACACACGCACACACACACACACACCAGCACTCCCGACGGTCACCGCCGCCGCAGTAAACCGCTCTGATCCCACACAATCCCGGAACACAATTTAGTTTTGTTTTCCGACTTCTTTTGTTCCATTACAGACTCTTTCTCCGACGGCCCGACGGCCGCTTTTTGCCGCGCCCCCGCCACGCCCACCACCACCACCAACACCATCACCGCCGCCGCCATCATAAATCGTATAAATCGCCCCCGGATTGATCGAAGACCGCGTCGTAAGAAGCGCCCCCGCTAATAATGTTCACACGTTAAAAACAATGTCACGCCCTCTTCTCGCTGGATGGCCGCCCTTTGTGCTAACGCGACGACTCCGCCGGGAGACGGAAGATACTGCCTTTATTGTTTTAGCTCCGATAGGGTGGGGCTTGGAGTCGAAGTGCGGCAGTAAAAAGGCTCTGAGAGTCAGGAACACGTATCCTCCGTATTTTGACGATTGAAGCTCAGAAACCCTTTTTAATAAATTGTAACGTCAACCCCTCAATATCACTAAGTACGCCGGTTTGACTGCTGCAATCGCCTAAGCAGTAATGTATCATTTATTTACTTCACAAACGATACAAGGGAATAAAATGTGTCATTAACTTCTAAAATATAAAACAATAAGGTGCAATAATTCCACGTCAATCAATCGAGGAGTATTTCGTTCCTGTTTCGTAGTTTCATAGCTCTTTTAACAATTTCATTTAATGTGGATGGTCACAAGTATGAATAATATAAATAATTTTTGATTTGGGAAAAATTCTATTAAGAAACAAAACAATGTAGCCTTGATGTAAATGACATCGGTAGAGACCACGAGAATACAGAAAAACATATAAACAGGGTAGGCAGTAGGAAAGAGGAAATAAAATATGAAAAATTATTCACATTCTCAAAAGATTCGAATAGTGAGGGATTAAGAAATATTAATTTAATTTATTTACGTATCAACAATGCAATATTGGACTAAAAAGAAACTAGCAAATGACAGCAGGATACATAAAACAAGTGATAAGCGGTGTGAAAATCAAGATGGTAATAGTTGACGAACACACGATATGTATCGTTTGGTGAAAATCGAATCCAAACGCGATGGAGCGCGGTTCTGTTTTTAAACGGAGTTTAGTTAAAATTTTTAACGTGTTCCAAGAAGAGATCGTAATATATAACATATTTAGAACATTTATTTTTAAACTTTTTGTCTTCTTTGTGCTACACACATTCGTATGACACACGGAAGTTACCTCAGATTGGGCAACACTGAACTAATCAGTATTTATCGATGTAACAGGCAAATTTACAGAGTAATTCTTTTAAAATTATATGAATTTTGTATCAGGTTGAGAAACGTCTATAAATTTCACCGTGAAATTGGCATCAGAGATAATGCCCGGCCGTCAGATATAACGTCCGTCATTTTATTCTTAATTCAACCAAGTCCGATAAAAGAGAGGCTGGTAGGGACACAAGGCAACCACACTCGCGTCTGGATTCGATTTTCACCAAACGATACATATCGTGTGTTCGTCAACTATTACCATCTTTGTGATTTTCACGCCGATTATCACTTGTTTTGTGAATCCTGCTGTCATTTGTTAGTTTCTTTTCTAGTCCGTTATTGCATTGTTGATACGTAAATAAATTAAATTAATATTTCTTAATCCCTCACTATTCAAATCTTTTAAGAATGTGAATAATTTTTCATTTTTTATTATCTCTTTCCTACCAGCTGTCCTGCTTATGTGTGATTTTCTATATTCTCATGTTTTCTACCGGTGTCATTTACATCAAGGTACTGTTTATTTATATTACACTTACAAATCACTTTGTTTTGTTTCTTAATTGAATTTTTCCCAATTGCTCTAATAAGCGAGCGTCGAACCCGAACTCGAAACCCCTTCTGAAGAAGCGAACGCCCTTCTAGCAGCCTCTCCTCTTGGCAGAAAGCCTTTGGGGGCGCAAAGAGTAGACCGCAGGCCGAAGGGGAGCGGACACGCCTAGCGCATTAGCCGCCTACTGCCGTCCGACAGGTTGGAGTCCCCACGTGGAGGCAGCCGCCCCGCAGGCCGGGAATCGCCCGTTTGGATCCCGCGGTCACGTTCCCTCACTCCTGCTTCCCGGTTGACGCTCTTTCACTTAGGGCCACCTCAGCAGGCTTAGCCCGATTGCATCCCGATCGGTGGTTTGGATCGGGGATGCAGGAAACAATTTAACTAAGATGCTTTCACGATTAATTCGAATATTTGTTCTTGCACACATGCGCATGTGGTAGAATCTTCAGAACAGTGTATAATATCTAATTAAATTATAACTATTCTAATTTTGCATTGTATTTCAGAAGATATGGATCTTTGTCCCTTCTTGAAGCTTTCCATGAGCTCCTTGAAGCAGAAATTCGTTTAGGTAAATTAATATAATTTAATACAGCTTAATTCAAAATTGCAAACTTTCATGCAGTCAAAAGTCAAACGGCACTAGGAAGATTCACAACGTCAAAAGGAAGATTTTTTTCCTCATACACGAAAGGGAAAAGGCGATCTTCGAAGCTCTGATACGCAGATCAGATCTCTTGTATTCGCGAGGAACACTCAACGGAATGTAATCGGACTACTCCTTTTGGGGGATGTAAGCAAATGGCATAGTAAAAGTTAACCGCGGGTAGCAATTGGGATTTGCAAGGCGGTCATAGTACACCTGGCGCGCCTAGTCGGTTCTTCCGCTTGAATTATGAAGAAATAAAACACAACAATAACAAGAATTGAAAATACTCATTTATCTTTTACAGCTAGTGAACTATAATTTATTTGGATATTCTTTGTAATATACACAAGTTTTAATTTCTAGTGAAAAAGAAATGAATTTGCTGCTGCAAGTTTTGCTTCATATTTTGTCCATAGAAATACAGACGAGAGCTGGAATGCAAACCTTCCAAACCAATCAGAGATGACTAATCCATGAAAAATGTCCACATTTTCATAGTCACAATGTCATCAAAAGAGTTAATTATTACACTGTTCCGTTTACAAAGACCTCTTGAATAATTTTACTTCTTCTCGTTTTCCACTTATTACTTTTCTTCTTCTAATACTTTTAAAATTCCGTTCACGAAACAGCCTTAGTAAATACTCTCACGTGACATCACGTATGTGACAAACGCAAATGGAAACGCGGCGTTCAGTCCGCTTCGAAAGGCTGTTGCAAACGGCTTCACGGCGGCGCTCATAACTTTGACAGAAGCCCTCCACGCGCGCTGCGTGGTCCGAGCGGAATCCCCACGGACCCTAATCTCCCGGCCGGGCGCTCGGGCATGCGCGGACGAGGGCACGAAACCAACTAAACAACTGCCATCACACAGTCCGCCGCCGCCGCCGCCGCGGCTCGCGATTGAGGGCGCCGACGCTGGCGCCGGCGCCGCGCCGTTGTCGTCAGATTCCAATTGCGCCCCGCCCCGCCCCGCCCCGCCCCGTCCCGCACATACCCAGCGTTCCCCGCTGCCGGAATGCGCGAGCAGCGCCACGCTCCTCTGCGGCTCCTCGAAGATGAAGCGGGGCGTGGCCGCCGGGGCGTGGCCGCGCGGGGGCGGCGCGGGGGCGGCGCGGGGGCGGCGCGGGGCGGCGCGGGCGGGGATAATGGCGGCGGCGACGGAGATCGCGGCAGAAGCGGGAGCTGAAGCGAGGGGAGGGACGAGGGGGTGGATGACGAGCAAGTCGGAAAGGAGGCAGTGGAGGGAACGGATGGTGCTGACGGGGCCAGATAGGCGATGGATAAGTGAGAGTGGAGGCGGAAGGGGAAGGTGGAGTTTGGTGGGTGCGAAGATACGAGTGGAAGGAGGCGGGTGAAGGACCGGAGGGGTATGGGCGCAATGGCGGGTGATGAGCAGGCCGAAGGTGGAGTACGACGCAGGAACGAAGGGCAAGACGGAGGTGGATACTAGAGTGTGGAGGCGCGGAGAGATGAAGTGGTGGAGGAAGCAGGAACGGAGGCGAAAGCGGTGCGAGGTTGAGCGAGGGTTGGAGGCGAAAGAAGTGTTGCAGGCGAAGGCGAAGCCCGGCGGGAAGGAGAGGGGGCAGACGTGGGCGGAGATGGCCGCGGGAGCGGAGCTGAAGGCGAAGGAGGACGCAGGAATGAAGGGGAGGGAGAAGATGGAGGCTAGATGACAGTGGAGGCGAGGAGAGGAGCGAGGGAAGAAGCAGAAGCGGGGGCCAAAGCGGTGCGGTGGCGGAGACGAAGGAATTGATGCGGACGGAGGCGGAGATGGCCGCGGGAGCGGAGCTGAAGGCGAAGGAGGATACAGGAATGAAGGGGAGAGAGGAGATGGAGACTAGATGTGTGTGGAGACCGAGGAGAGGAGCGGTGCGGGGAGGCGGAGGAAGTGATGTAGGCGGAGGCGAAGCCCACGGAGGCGGAGGTGGAGGCGGAGACGCGCGCGGAGGCGAGACACGTGCGCGCCGCTGCGGAAGCAACAGCGCCCCGCCGCCATTCCCTTTGATCAACCTCCGCCCGTTTCATGTCGTCGGAGCGGTCCTGTCGAAAATTCACAGACCCCCCTACGAGAGTTTCCTGCTACCCTCGGCGAGGGGAAGGAACCGAATTATTCCGCCACATGTTTGAAATAACGTCTTTTTTCCCGGGAATAGGAGCCAAAGGAAAGTAACGTTCGGGGGTATATCTCCCCGGGCCGAGAGTTATGTTGAAAAATACATGTTTCGAGATAATGCTGCACAGCAGAGTGGAGAATTCAAGGCAGCGAAAACGCGCGGTTTGTTCCCGGGCCTCGGTTTATTAACATTCTCCGCGCTTCACGGCCGAAAGCCGCACAGGCAAAAGAGACTGACAAAGGAATTATTCGAAACATACAGATAACAAACACTGCATGAACACCGCAACAAACCAGCGATTCCAATGGCGAAGAGAAATATCATTCCGAAACCACTTTTCTCCATATAGTATTTCGAACAAACACAATGCAGAAGCGGTATGCCACGAACAACACGCGGCATTCTTTCAGTCTTTGTGCGAACAGAGCGCAATCTCGCCCCTCCTGTTGAGCGAGGCCAGGAATGCCACCGGCCTGCAACACGCGCACGCGCCCTTCAATCGCTGACCCATTAGCCGCGGCGGACAGGGCTCCCCTGGATAAACCCCACGCACACACATTCAAAACTGTGAAACTCTAACACTAATATCTAGATTTTTTTACCCTTGTATAGTTAATATTGTAGATTTTTAACCAGCGTAGGGTTTAGAGGATGATAGTAATTCAGCCTTTTCCATTTAGTACTCCTTCCTGCGGCCCTCTATACAGTTCATGTGAAGGGTATTTTTAGATGGTCTTATGGCTTCTAAAGGTGGGGTGAAGATGGCGTGGTAAGTCATGTTTCAACCAGATATTTTTAACCCAGTATTTTTTTGTTAACAAAGCCAGTAAATACTGGTACTCATTGGAAGGAAGGTTGAGTGGACCTTAGGATGGTCCTGAGTAAGCCATGACCGGATTCAAATCCTCAGCTACACTGGGATTTGAACAGAGTCCCTCAGATTACCAAAACGTGTATCCTAACCACTACGATTCTTTTAAATCTCAAAATTCTTCATTCCTTTTATCTTCCTTCTACCCCAAGTACAGCAACAGAGATCTCAGAAGTCGAATTAGTGGCTATTTAAGTTTGGCCATAAACATCTTAGATAACAGCACAATGACAAGAAGATTGAAAAGAGTACATCCTCTTGATCTGGACCACAGATATAAATAATATTTTTCTTTTAAAATAATTGTTACTGTAGATATATTTTTTTGTCACAATGCTTGCACTATTGTATGTTTGTTTGTTATTGTGTTATTGTTATTTCAATGTGATGTTGTTTATTGTTGTTCTTGTTTGTCTGTTTTATTTTTTATTTTTTTATTTCTTTTTCTCTCTCTGAACTGGGCAATTAGTTGAAAACCATTTTTAGAAAGAACCAGAATTGTATGGTTTCTTTACATGTCAATAATGTATGTACAATTGTATTTGCCGAATGTTCGAGTAGAACAAATTGCAAATAAAGCAGATGTTAGAAAAAAAATATTCTAGATATAGAGGTGTGTAATTATGTTCGTGCTCCCGACGTCAAGGTCATCTACGCGCACCCCCATGGCTGCCATCGCACAAATGTTCCTATACATTGCCCGTCGACCTCAGCGTCACAGCATTGACCAATTTCCTGGAATAATTGCTTTTTTTTTCCTCCGCTCTCGAAACTTTACCGTCCGTGCGCTTTTGCACGCGTCCCGACACCGACCCACTTGACGAATATCGTCCCCAGACTCTGCGAAAGTTCCATTCCGTTCCGCAGTCATTTCGCCGTCACTTGCTGCTCCATTTCGAGCTTCTCTGCGCGCCTCGCCCACGCACGCATTCCGGGGCCCGCCACCTCTGCTTCACGACCTTCCACGTCGTTTAGTCGCCCTCCCTTACAAAGGGCGGCGCGACTGCGCGGTGACAGAGGGCGCCGGGAAATACACAACGGGGCGGCGCAATATATTGCATTCCGCGCGAGCGAAGTCGCCTCCCCCCTCCCCTGCGCGCGACTGAATCAAACTGATTTTTTGGGGCTGCGGCGGCCGCGCCCGTCGCCGTCGAGCGGCGCCGTCGCTATGACCAACGCGCCACGGCTTTGCCTAGCACAATGATTTCCCCACGGCATAGCGTGGTGCCTCTTGCTGCGATTGCGGACGCAACCCAATGTACCGGCAGATACTAGGTTGTAATTCCATCAACGGTGAATTTTCGACACACGCGAAGTAGCAGGGAAGATGGAGACCACTGCTTGGTTGAAAATTCGATCGGGCCAGTGCCCTGATCAGTTGTTTCCATGATTTCCTCCAACTGCTTTGAGAAGAAGGCCACATCAGTACTATCATATGGCCACGGATAGGGCACGACTCTTCCTTGCTCACGCTGTTCGAATGCTCATCCTTGGAGTCGGTGGATGAACTGATCCCCCATCCCCAAGGTAAGATTATCCACACCATAATATATTAAAAATAATGTTTGTTTTTTAAGCACTGCCAGTTTACTTCATCCGATTACGATAAAACTTTGTCAAATTATTACTAGCACTCCCTCAATTAATAGGCACAGTACAATTGGAATATGCGCATGTCTGTCGCACACACGAGAAATCGGGGAGATCTTGATTCTGATTTATGAGTTCTTTATTGATTCATTTAAGAGTTTCTTCATTTTATCAATATTCACGCAATTCCTTTTCATTCTTTTTTAAAATTCTTTTAAGTAATGAATTATCGCTCTTCCTTCTCCCTCTCCTTCACTCTCTCGCCCTCTTTCTCTCCTTTTCTCTCCCTCTCTCTCCTTTTCTCTCCCCTCCCTCTTTTCCTCTTTCTTTCTATTTAGTCCTCACACTGTATTTTCGCCCCCCCCTTTCCTCCTTTGCCCCCACCCTGCTGACGTTCTCCCCAGCTGGCACTGTCCCTTCTTCCCTTCCCCCAACCGAAGCCGTCGCCTCGCTCGGGGCACCCCGCCCCTCCGGAATGCCCGGCGCGCCGCGTCGCGCCGCGGTGTGCGCCAACGATTAGCGTCATCGGCGGCGCGGGCGGCGCGCCGCCGACGGCGTTACCGCGGCCGCTGCGGTCGCCGGGTTGACGCGGGGGCGGGGGCGCGGGGGCGGGGGCGCGGGGGCGGGGGCGGAGGCATTGCCGCACGCGCAAACCGTTTCGCGCGCGCAACAACGCGCCTCCGCCGCCGCCGCCACCGCCGCCGCCGCGGACGCCGATGCCATTTGACGCTGATAGTATCAAGCGCTTTATTGTATGAAGACCATCGACGCTCTCATACGCGTTCGCCGCATCGATGCCGCTCCCTCGACTATGTGCACGCTATCTATAACGCGCGCGTAGACATTTTTAAGGACAATAGGTTTTGTGGCGCGATATTTCTATCTCTATAATTGCCACATGAACGTAATATTATCTCTCGGGCCTAATAAATCTCGGCAGTGCAATTCCGATGATAGCAAAATGATCAGCATTTAGTGCAGTTCGTGAGCTTGCGATAAAGCGTTTATTCGTTTATCACAATTACGTAGTCCGTTTTAACATAATTTGTGCGCTGGCATCAAAACAAGAGCAAGTAGTCTTTTCTAATCCACTTCACATTTGCTTCGGGCGTTTATTTTTTCATTATCGTATTATCATTAACTTTGACTTTATCGTTCTGTGCACTATAGAGAAAGTTCTCGTGTTTTCAAACTGTTTTGTAAGGCTCCAGTTATTTGTTATACTTTTATCATAACACATTTTACTCGCATAGCATTAAAGCTTTTTTACTTTCGCTTACTTTGACCTTATTGTTCTGAAACCTTATTTAAAAGTTCTCATGATTCGAAACGGTTGCCATTTGAAGAAGAACATAATGAGTATGTATTTTTTACCAATTCTACCAATAACTTTACCGTAATAGCGAGCGTTACACACAGGAATGATCAAGAGCTCTGGTGGTAAGGAGATTGCAAGTTAGTGCCCGGCTGGGCGCTGGATATGTATTAGACGTGGGTTAGTTTGAGGCTCTACCGAAGGGGTCGAGTTTGCTTCACTGCTCTGATCGCCTGGCGTTTATATGCTTTTCATGTTCACATGTTTAATGCCTCAGCAGAATCTTACGCATGTCACGGACAGAGCTCAATCCTTCGTTTCTCTTTCTGCATAATTCAACATAAGGGCCGAGTGACGGGCTGAATTCTCGTCCGCATTTGTCGGGGGGCACCTAATAAGCTGTGAGACATTATATGTCTCGTCGTGGAGAAATTGAGGGAAAAAATATAAAGAAGATATATTTCATCTGCCACACGGAGCTGCAACACGTCCACTTGAGACTCCAATAAGCATATTGAATTCTCCACATAAATAAAAAAACATCTAGTACATCGCAACCACGTGTCTCCGAGTCGAATGAAAGCATCCACACGAGTTTTTGTCCTTTTTTTTTTGTTTCCCTCCCAAGAAGATACTTTTCACCGCTTGAAAGCGCCAGATTTTTTTTTTCTTTTTTTCTTTCTTTCTATGTAACGAGAGCCGTGCGAGCAGATAGTAGGCACAGGTCTCGTCAGCACGCGGGTTCGCAAACGCGCGCGTTAACCAAAAGACCGCCTTCCTTTGACGAGGCGGCAGCAGTCGCTTTGTGGGCGAAGCTGCTTCGGAGCAGCTCATCCGAGCGGCGCGGCGCGCACGAGACAATACGCGCGCCGCGGCTCGAAAGCGATCCGCGCCCGCCCGCCCGCCGACGTCTTACAGACAGTTGCCTGGCAACGCGCGATATGAATAGCGCGAGCGGCGGCGCGGGGTGGGTGCGCGCCTCGATTCTGAGAAAGCGACAAGAGGAAACGGCGCTGGCTGGTTGGGTTGGGTTCCGGGGAGGGGGGATGGGGGCGGCAGGTGAAAACTAGGTGGGAGACTTGTGCGCGATTCGGCGAAAGACGCGGCACCGAGCAAACGAATGGTAATGATACTTCTGGGTAGAAGGATGTCGAAATGTAGTCAACGTGAAAGTAACGTAGGCAACACAAGAAAATATTATTTATTTCGTTAGATGGTTTGAAGGAAGCAATGAAAAAAACTTGTGATATTCCAAACATTGGAAATGATAGTGGACGCCACGCATAGAACAGGACAAGTAACAATTACACAGTTCGATATCAGAAGAATAAAAGTATGAAGGGAATGGGCTCAATGTCGTCGAGTGCAAGCAGATAAAGGCTAATTCACAATGCTAACGTAAACATGAGCATAACGCATAGACTTAAACATTAAGATACATAATAGACTGAAGTAATCACAATGTCTAACATAAACGTAAGCAAAATAAGAGTTTCTATAGGCTATGAGACATTCTAGTCTACTATTGGTTGGATGTGAGAATCAATTTCGAGGTATCGACTGTGTGCATAGTACATATGGAGTTAGTTCGTATATCGACTGCGCTCCTATTTCGATTCTCAATTTTCAGTTAACGTACTGTGATTGGTTCATTCCGTATGTCTTACTTAAGCTTAAGCACAGAAGCTTGAAGCTTGCAAGCTTTTAATTTAACGTCACGCACTGTGATTGAGTCCGCTTATGAACGTAATCTTAACTTTAATGTTAACGCCATGATTATGTTTATGTTTGCATTGTGAATGGGCCTTAACGTTAAGTACGGACCGCGGAGAAATTCGGCAAACGTCGTGGCTTGAACAAACCGATTTTCAATGGTACGTTTGGGGAAGCAAGGATGCCGACGTGTAGACAGGACAAAAATACCACGATCAATACTAGGAGATATAATTAGAGCATTAAATAGTTCGAAGAAAGCAATGGAAATATCTCTAAAATGCGAATGTGAAACACTGCAAATAATTGTACGGACTCATCGGAGAAGACTTGTAAGTTCAGAATCGGCAGAAAACCAAAAGCCAATGCCATGAGACAGGGTACTGAGGATCTGGTAGTGCCAGAAGCAAATGGGTGCGAGTCGAGGAGAAATTCGTCGAACGACGCGTGATGAACAAAACATTTGTCGATGATACATGTGAGAGAGAAGAAGTAAAAAGTAGATAAAATGAATGAAACTTAGTTCATAACAAAAAAAGTTACTTGTGGCAGCAGACGTTTTGGAAGAAACAATCGGGCATTCTGAGAAACACTACAAGAGATTACGGAAGCTGCGATAAAACAGCACGTGTAACTATTATTACAGAGCTAAGTATCGGTAGAATGATGCCATGGATGGAATACAATGAGAGTTCTTGAGGCGTAAGGTGCGAAGTAAGCTGTGGAAGAATTCAATGACGACGAAGAGTAAGGAGCAAATTGTCTTTATCAGCAGTATTGCAAGATAACAAATGCCAACCCGAGGTATCACGGGAGTGTACCACTACTGGTTCATAGTACGTAAGTAGGAATGAAGTTTTTAGGCGCTAGGAAAACGTAAAGTGCAAGTATTGAAGATAGAAGAGGTCATTATGACACTACAAAATATGAAGAAAATTAGTTGTAATGTCAGAAGCACACGAGAAGTGAAAGATTTTAAATAACAGGGATGGTTGAGGCTAGACAAAAATAGTGCATGTAGCAATAAGATATATTTCAGGAAATGAAATGTTTAAAAGCGTGTTCTATGCCGCAATAACTGTTTCAAAGACATCCTCTTTAATTCCCAACGAGTAGACAAACTCTTGCAGCAGCCAATGGAAAATCGGAAACCGAAAGGAACTTATGACGATAAATTTTGCATCGCCTCGTCTGCCTTGTTGAGTGCTCCATTATGGTAGCAGAATATTGTAACTAATTCTTTCTCCACCACTCTGGGCGCAGAAGAAGACCAAGAATTTTATTTTTCCGATTGTGGCTGTTCATTTTACTCCCTTCTTTCGGGGGATCCTTTCGTCAAATATTAATACCTTGCGAAAGAACAATCTTTAATTTCCGTTTAATAATTGATAAAAAAACACTCGGAGGCGTCGTCGGCAAAAAAGTTGTTTACAGCACTCTGAGTTAATCAGTCCTCTTCTAGGATCACGTCAAAGTACCTAATACCGCTCCATCCTTTCCTCTGCCATTCCCTCGCTCACATTACTTTTTCCCTTTTAAGGCAGGAGTGTGTCGCGCTATAAAACCGAATTTCCCCAAAGAAAGATCAAATAACTGCAACGCGTAGTATCCTCGAACGACCGTGAGGAAATTGGATTGGGTGCATTCAAAACCTTATGAATTTCCAAAACGCTTTAGCATTGCGTTCGCGGTATTTTTTTCATTTCGTGAATTACCCATTCGCCCGCCACTGCGCATGCGCGCGCGAGTTCCCCGCGCCGCTGGGCTTACTCTCCTAAGCCCAGGGCTCCAATCGCACGATATTATCGCCGCGAAAGACGAGGCAACGGCGGCGGGGGGAGAGGCGGTTTGAGGCGGGGGAGGGCGGTTGATGGGATGGGGTATGAGGCGGCGGTGCCGTCGGCAGCGAAAGGGTGAGGCGGGGCGGCGTTGGGACGGTGGTGGGGTCTAGGAATGGTGGTAGGGGATGGTGGTGGGGAAGCACCATCGGTGGGAGGCGGGGTCGGTGGAGGAGCAATGGTGGATGGTGGGAGCCGGTGGGGGCGATGGATGGCGGTGGAGAGCAGAGTGTCGCAGTGGGGGCAGCGGGGGCGGCGGGGGCGATGGGTGCGGGTTCGGCGATGTCAGCGGGGGTGGCGGGGACGGCGGGGCAGCGAGGCAGGCGGAGTGAGGGTGATAGTGACGGGGCAGGCAGCATTGGTCGACAGCCAGAAAGGCGGCAAGGGCGGTGTGGACGGCAGCGAGAGTGCAGGAGAAGGCGGTGGTGGAGCAGGGGGTGTGGGCGAGTCTTCCCCGGGGCAGAGGGCGCGGCAGAACTTCAGCCCAAGGTTTGGTTTTATTTTCTCGTTCGCAGCCGGCGAGGGCAGCAGCGGCGGCTGCGGCGGCGCTGGCGGCTACAGAAGCAGGAGGGTGAGGTTTATGATTGGTTGTATTTGCACGTTTTAGCCTCTGGCAAATTCGCCCTCAGCCTCCTCTCTGAATGAGTTTGAGCGTTTAACCCCGAGCCTCCTCCATGTACAGAAGGCAATCGCGATCGAGGGCAGCGTGACGTGTTCGTGGCAGCGCCAGACAATGGTGGAACCTCTGTGAAACTAGAATCAACAAGACTTTTTGTGCGGATTAACGTCCATTTGTTTGCTAACTGTGAAATAAACAGATTATATCATTAGATAACATTCACATTCATATAAATCCAGTAAATGTCGCATTATTAAAAATATACTTTATTTGAAATATACGTTTTAACTCTGACACTACAAATATTTTTGAACCTTTATATTAAAAGTGCATCGTTAGAATGCAAAATACTGTTTTCATATACATTTTCAAAATGAGACTATGTTTTCCACTTCAAATAAAGCATTTTGTCAATGATATATTTTACGTGAAAATAGCGACCTTTTATTGATATAACTTCCATTAATGTCTTTTGAATTAATGTTCTCGTAGTTTCATCCAATACCACGTGAATGGGAAATACTGCTAACTTTTATATTACTTATTGTTTAGTATAACATGTTATATTTCCTCCACCATCTGTGTCGAAATTAGAATCAAAATACAAGCTAAACGTGACGTTCTCATTCACGTACATAGGGAGCAAACAAAATTACAGAACCTATCAAATAATTAGAGGTTTACAAATTGATGTCTAGAGGGCTGATTTTGATGACTTAAAACATCGCCAAAAATGATCAATGAAACACTATTAAAATTTTTAAAAGAAAAGTTACGTAAAATTTTTTATCAAATTCAGATGAACTCAAGCTGTATAAATTACTAATGTAATCGAGACTTTTCCTTTTGTTCAAGTGAACTCAAGGTTGTAATCTTTGGGTTTGGAAAAAGCTGTTCCTTAAAAGAAATCTCTGCCTTTATTTATCGCAAAATCGGCCGAACTGACGAAGGCGTCGAGAAACATCACAGGAACCTTAGATTACATAGTTCTCACAACGGCTGACATTACAATATATGAGCGAAGAAATCGGATAGGCCACTCAGGAATTCTATGGAAAACCTTTGGTGGACCTCGTAAATATTGTTAGAAGCAAGTACCACTAAAATGATATTAAATCATTAAAATGATATGAAATCAGTGAAAAATCAGTAAAAAATACGTAAAAAGGTAAAAAATGACTTATTAGTCGAAATCGACGAAAAATGCAACAAAAAAGACACATAAAACCCGGTAATTTCGTTTCGTTATAATATAAAATGGATTTCTACACTAAACGGCATTGTTCTAAAGTGAAAAAAAAGACATTGGGCATGGAATTCACAACGTGGCATGGAATTCATAACGTGCGATGGCCAGTCTCCTCCAGTTTTTGTAGAGGGCGCCAGTAGACAAATCACCGAGATGCAACAAAACCATCATACAAACCATCCTATCATTCCTGGGAGAATCCTACCATTCCTGGAAGAATCCTACCATTCCTGGAAGAATCCTACCATTCCTGGAAGAATCCTACCATTCCTGGAAGAATCCTACCATTCCTGGGAGAATCCTACCATTCCTGGGAGAATCCTACCATTCCTGGGAGAATCCTACCATTCCTGGGAGAATCCTACCATTCCTGGGAGAATCCTACCATTCCTGGGAGAATCCTACCATTCCTGGGAGAATCCTACCATTCCTGGGAGAATCCTACCATTCCTGGGAGAATCCTACCATTCCTGGGAGAATCCTACCATTCCTGGGAGAATCCTACCATTCCTGGGAGAATCCTACCACTCCTGGGAGAATCCTACCATTCCTGGGAGAATCCTACCATTCCTGGGAGAATCGCCGGATGCACTCGGTCGACGGAACAAGGCTAGACTTCCCAGCATCGGGATCTCCAGACCTGTTCGTAAATGAGCATTCGTGAAACATAATGGGACGACGACGTCGGGCAGGATTTGCAATACCGGTTTCAAATCTGGTCCAGATGCGTCGTTACGGGAAAGTTCTTCGCAGAATTGAATTTCCATTAGACCATTTGCAACATACGGTGGTAATAGAGACATGTGAAAATTAGGTGAATAGAACCAACTACTCCAGTTCGACGATATATGATTTTTTTAAATTGATTTTGTGCATGTGACTACAATGCACTTGGAAGCAAACCACAAAACGTACATCACTCGTGATAATAATTTCGTGTCACGTGACAGTAGTTATTTAAAATGATATTTTCTTCTCTTCACGCATTTTTAAAGAAACGTATAGCACAAGCGGAAATAATTATCGCGATTGAGGTACAATGAAATCCAAACTAGTGGTGCTAAACCACATAATTTCTTGCTTTGTAATCGTTACGTAATGTTATCCAAATATAATAATACTATCCTCACTAGAACAAACAAAATCGTAAAAGAATACGACATGTTCTAGTGTTGGTGGTATTAAAACAAGTCGTATTTCAAAAGTAGCAATACTAGAATTCCATTTCTAGGAAGCAGTTACGTGAAAGTAAAGCCAAAGTTAATGTAGACATAAATAAAATATGTCACCAAGTCATAACGTATCCTGAAAATATTAACTTTAAACCACAAAGAATTAATGAAATTAAAAATCAAATATAGACTGCAGACTTACATGTACGGCATGGCACTGTATCTAAACCAAAACTCTTCAGCAATAGTTTAAAACAGCGTTCTCTTCTTCTTCGACGGTTTCTACCCCTTAGAGTTTGCCGTTTTCGATTTCCATAATTCTCGGTCCTCCCATTGACCCTCTTCCAATCCTTTCTCCTCCAGTATTTCATGTATATATGTCTTCCAGGTTAAACCAGGTCTACCTCTGACTAGAAAATAAAGCTCTTCAATGGTATGGACATGTCCAGAGGATGCGAAATGAGAGATGGCCAAAACAAATTGTAAATTGGATACCTAAAAGAAGACGTAGAAGAAACAGCGTTCTACATTCAATGAAGCGATCGTATGATAAACAGCATAAAATGCAGAACGCAATATTTTTCATGTACTTTCCGTTTAATTTTTTTCTACAATGGCCGTATAATTAATGATAGCAAGTAGTCAAGTGTAAAACTCTCAAAAGCGAGAACACGCATGAATAAGCTTGGCGATTAATTAGATTTTCATAACACACCGAAAAATACGCACAACTAGCCCGCGCCATCTACTTATACCTTTTGCGATACGAAAATAAATATTCAGGTGAAAATTAACGCTCCGTGTAATACTACGGAAACGTGTGCTCGCCTCGCAAACAAACGGCGGCGAACGTAATCCCGCGAGTTTTATGAGGCAGCACGTTCCTCTTGGGCGCGCCGAACAGGCCTCGGTTTCGACGGCCCTCATGAAGGAAGCGAGTCGAGCCGAGCTCCTCCCGGCGGCAAATCGCGTTTTCTCATTTCCAGTCGTCAACACAGCTGGAGCAGAAACGGTGGCATTCATTTTCCCCTCCCGCGCCCTGCCCTCGTCTTCATTAATCGTGCGGGCGACGGCGGTAGTTTTTCTGGAATCCGCCGCCTCCTTGCAACTCGCTCCCAGGTCGCTCCAGGTCTTGCTGCTCTAAACCAGGGGTCGACAAACGTCTGGAAAGGGACAAATATTATTTTTGGGAACGTAGGCCACCGCAGCCGGAGTCAATGCATTCGTGGCTATCCGGGATGAGCCGCGTCTCGGTCAATGTTACTAACGTTTCGGCCTTCTTGCTGTGGCCTTCTTCAGAGCTATACTGCATGTAGAAATACTATTTTTGTTTTCTGAGAGCCGAGGCATGAACTCAAGGATATTTTTGTAGTGTATTAAAGTACAAGAGCGTCTTCTTTTCTTAATAAAATATAATACAATTATCAAAAGAAGAAAACTGGCCTGGATGGTGGAGGTAGCTAAGACCCGGTACCGACTCGGCGTTTCGGTCCTAAGGAACGCGGGATCGAGTCCCGCCTTGGGCATGGTTCTTTGATCCTAGTGTCGCATGTATGTGTTGTCGCGTTCTGCTGACCCCAGTTCAAAGAAACCCGCATGTGTGTTTGTGTCTAGTGTGTGGTCGAAAATGCGTCCCATCGGGACGTAAATAGTAACCGGCTGTCAGCAGGACAAAAATCCCTTGTAAAAAATACAGAATGAAAATAACAGACAAAAAACGGTCAAAAATAGTAAAATATATTGATCCTAAATGTGAACAAAAAAAATGAAGGCAAATGTAACGTATTCATGACAGAGGTGCATTGAGAATGGCGATACACGTGGAATTATAAAAGCTCTTGCCTTGTACCACAGATGTAAGGCGAGGCGTAAGGCGTCAATGGGATACTATGTACAGAAATAACATGTTACGATTTAAAAATGTAGAATTGGCTCCAACTCTTAAGTTGTACAATACCAATATCGGGCCTAATTTGGTAACGCACCAAAGTTTGCTGACCCCTGCTCTAACCCTCACTGTTCTTGTGACTAACGAAGGTCCACGGCTGCAACACTGTCACCTACGTCCCTCATCCACTCCCCACCCACTCAATCAGCAGTTAGTGCTTCTTCCCGCCTCGGCTCGGCTCGGCGCGTCGCTCCCCCGGGCGCTACCATTTACCCCTTGCTCTTTTCGCCCGAAATTCCCCTCCCCCCACCACAAACATAGTGCCCACCCCGCGCGTTCATCTCCCCCGTCCGGTCCCTCGCCGCGCCCTCCTATCGCTTCCGCCCTTTCATCCCGCGCTTGCTCTCTCCGCCCTCCGGTGCGGAGCCCGTCTGTCAGCACCGGCGGCCCGTCACCAGGCCGATTCCCCGACACTTTTCACCACCGCCGCGCCGTTCCGGCAGCGCGCCGCCGCGCCCTGCACCCCCTGCCCACTGCACGCGCTCCTTCTGCCACTGCCATCATCATGATCGATGCCCACCATCGCCACCTCCGTCGCCACCACATCGTCATAACCACCGCCGACTTCACCGCCCCAGCCACCGCCATCATCATCACCAAGGCCTATCATCGTCACCACCACCATCACCGCCCTCGCGTCATCGTCGCCACCGTTGTCACAACCACCGCCGACGTGAACATCACCGTCCAGCCCCCTCATCATCAACACCGATTCCAACCCTCACCGATGCCCGCCATCGCCATCACGACAATCGCTGCCACCGCCATCACAACCACCGGCGACGTCACCATCATCGCCCCAGCCCCCCATTATCATCACCGAGTCTCACGACCGCCACCATCAACATCACCATCACCGATGCCCGCCATCGCCAACACTATATCACCGATGCCCGCCATCGCCATCACCACCACCGCCGCCCTAGCATCATCGCCGCCATCACCGTCACAACCACCAGCGACGTCACCGTCATCGCCTCAACCCCTCATTAACATCACCGAGTCTCGTACCGCCACCATCATCATCACCAGCACCGATGCCCGCCATCGCCATCACCACCTCACCGATGCCCGCCGTCGCCATCACCACCGTCGCCGCTCTCGAAATCACCACCGCCGTGACAACTACCGCCCCGCTACCACCGCCGCACCGCCACCGCCGCTCTCTCCGTCATCGCCGCCAATCTACTCCACACGGTCCCCCTCCCACCGCCACCACTCCATCGTCACAATAAATTGAGGCATACGCAGCGTCGCGTCCGAATGCGGAGTGGGTCCAGCGGCTGCGGCGGCGTCGCGGGCAGCGGCAGGACAGGCGGTGGCGGCGGCACTAGCGAGAGCGTGGGGCGGGGCGGGGGCGGGAGTGGGGGCGACCGTGTTTACGATCCTCCAGCGCGGTTCATACGCCCTCGCTCCCAAGGTGCAGATCCAACTTTTATGGGCGGGGTCTCACGCTCCGTAGTTCTCCGGTGCGGCGGGGGGGGGGCGCCAGGGAGCCAAAGAGTGCCGCGGGCGACGTCGCCTCCGCTCGCGCAATCGCCCCGCCCCCTTCCCCGACCCCCGCCAGCCCGAATCAGGAAATGAATGAGCAGGGAGCGCGCTTCAGACGCCAGTCATCGCATTCGCGAAACCCGCCCAGCCAGAAAATTATACGGCCCCACCGGGGTAACACGACCTGGTGCGTGTTGGTGGAGATTCGCAGACTTGGAGGTTGTAGGTTCGAAATCCGACGTTGGCGTATTTCCGCCACTAGCTAATTAACTGTCTCAAAGCTTCTTAGTGCATCGATGTGATCCTGAGCGCTTGACCGGCCGTGTCCGTGATTACCTCCGAACTATTCCAGGCGAATGACGGAGCAATATTCAGCCACAATCACGCGACCATTCCTTCGACATCCCGAAGGCCGAATTGTTGGTCATCTTTCTCAGTTGGCTCATTTTAACTTTCAAAATAAAAGGGATTGGGACCCATTGTAAATCTGTGATGATATATTGAATAAGAAGAAAGAATTGAGTACAAAGTGACGAACATTCAGCCCATTTTAAGCAAATCAAGAAACTAATTAAAATGTTCTTATTCAATGAAATAGTTTCTTCTCTGTGCGTTACACTAGGTGTTCACAGACAAAATGTCGTCAAGTACCACTTAAAATGTAAAGAATATGTACTATATCTTTAATAAAAATACCAGCAACTTGGGGATTTTCTTTTCAAATAAAATAAAAATACGAATCTTATGTCACTAAACGTCAAGATTTGGAGGTACATACAAACCGTTTTGCAAGCGAAGACTGCATTACTGAACTAAAATGGAGATTGTACGAGTATTTAGATTAACACAATTGGAACCAGTGAAATTTCTGCTCCAAATAAAAAAATATCAGCGGAAATTTAAATCTGCATAATCTGATTGCCACTAGTTTTCAAGAATCACTTTCAATGCAGGATGCACTACGTAGGTTTTCCCCGGGATAGCCCATGTACCACCTGAATTACTTTCGCATTACACTAAAACTAGCACAGTCAAGGCTAGCACCGTCCGTGCTACACCATTCCTCATGATCTCCGACAGTTTTGCGAGTCCTTGGCTGTTACGTCAGAGCCTGACTTGATATGTATCATCATCAGAGAGGCAATCAAGCCCCCCGCTCATGAGAAATTTCAAGCGTTTAAACGTCGATCACCAATATCGCCAAATATCGAAGGCCCACAGAAACACGTATGCTTATTCAGAAAATACATCGCATGTGTTGGACCGAAACGCGCGCACAGCTCACGTTTTTTGCTCGCGCGAAGCCATTAAAGTGATATTTAAATTCCGCGCCGTTAAGCCCCATTACGGGCTGTTTCTCCTCCCACGTTTACGCGGACGGGCAAGCGAGCGGGAGGTCAGGCGGCGGAGCGGAGGAGGGCGGGCTGGCGGGAGAGAGGGCGGGCAGGCAGGCGGCTGGGCGGGCAGGCGGAAGGGCGGAAGGGCGGACGGGCGGGCGGGTGGGCGGGCGGGCGGATGGGTGGGTGGGCGTTAGGGCGGGCGGTAGGCCGGGGAGTAGGACGGGAGGTAGAGCTGGCGGGCGGTAGGGTGGGCGGTAGGGCGGGCGGTAGCGTGACGGTAGGGCGGGCGGTAGGGCGGGCGGTAGGTCGGACAGTAGGACGGGTGGGCGGGCGTGTTGAACTTTTATATATTTGAATACATAATGGACATAGTCATATCTGCTCGCCCGGAAGGGATGTGGCGATCAACACGCACACGTGCGCGCGTAAACGCGCCCCATCATTAAATATTTTCAACCACTTCCCATGAAACCCGGCCAATATCAGTTCGTTACGCATTCCATTGTATCGGCCGCCATCCGGTGGTGGGTGCACGGCACGCGGCACGAGTGGGCAGCGCACGGTGGTTTGAAACACGCAAAAAAGGGACAAAATTCATGTTTTGATCTGTGAAATTTGCGTGACTCAAGCACATATGAAAACCAAAAATGTTCAGTGATTCACGTTCCTTTCCATCTCGAATTATTTGTCCATTACTGGGTTAAATTGGCGAATTTGTAAGTAGAGTGACACACATTTGACGTACATTCTCAGTAATGTAATCAAATTGTATGTTTCTCCAACATTGTCTAACTATATTTCTTAAAAGAACACACATTTACAAGTTTCTTTGTTGTAACTATGATTTAAGTACTGTAGGAGCACAATTTCAAATAATTTTTTTGAAACCGAAATACACACTCATGATTGATGGTTGCGAAATGAGGATGTGTTGATGAATACGCGTCAATAACTATAAATTAGAGTGTTTTCCGACATATAGAGTTTTAGATTTAAAAAAATGTATTTAGAAGAAAAGATCGCGCACCGTTCAAGACCCATTGTCGAACAGAGATTCCTAAAAAGTATTCCTACAGGATGAGTTCCGGACACATCTACCTTCTGTAAGTGGTGTACACCCCCATCCGGGTTTAAACTGAGAACCGAAGTTGCATTGGCAAATTTCTAGGGAATTTGAGAGAGCCTAAGCTCAGGAAACAGCAGTTAGAATCTTATCACTTTTTATGCAACAAGAAACACAGTTACAAAAGGCCAATAATAGATATTTTAGCCGAGATCGTTAAATAATTGCATGCTCCTAACCACTGCGAATTTATCATTTGCGACGGTTCGAATTTTCTTTTAAGATCTTACTTACATGCTAAATGCTTTGGGTGAAATGGGGAGAGGCCCACGTGAAGTGAATGGTAGTTCGCAACTAAGCTGAAGGGCATAAGCTACTAAGATTAACAGTTACTTATTTTTGTAGGGAAAAATTGCTCATATATTTTTCAATTAACATTCCTCTACATTTGGTGAGTTAGGAGAGGGGACACTGTTAAACAATCGTGATCTTCAATTTCAAAAATGGTAGTTCCCAATTCTTTTCCAGCACCTCCTCTTCCAACTCCTCTTCTAAGTGTAGACAAATCGGAGAGTAACAATTAATTTGGCACTTTGGAATGCTCTAGCAGTACAAAATATCAACGTAAGAACAATTCAGATATAAAAGTTGCAAACTGCTACCAGATAACTCCAACAAAAACCCTCTGTATGCTCCAACGCTACAGCTATGGGCACACGCGACGTGCAGCAAAATTAATTCGGAGCCAATGGATTTACAGGAAATCACGAGATATTTTGCCCCCTTAGTTTTTGCCACGAGAACCACAGCGGGGTGTGGTCAATTTTACGGGGCCGCCAGCTCCCGAGGCAATCTACGCGCTCATGAATCCGCCCCGGGTAATGACTTACGCAAGGTAAATGAAAACATTCGTTGGCGTGGAATATGATCGCTGCGGCCCAGTGTCGCCCCGCCCCACCCCGCCCTACCCCGTCCCGCGCCGCCCCGCGCCGCCCCGCGCCGCCCCGCGCCGCCCCGCGCCGCCCCGCGCCGCCCCGCGCCGCCCCGCGTCGCACCGCCCCGCCCCGCGTCGCCCCGCGCCGCCCCGCGGGAGGCGTAAAAATGAGTGTCAGACCGCGAGTAATGACGACGGCGCGGGCGGAGCGGCAGCTGTCGAACGGCCCCTGTTAACGGAGGCTCGTGAATTACGTCGCTGTAAACGAGACGGCGGAACGGCAGCATGGGAGGGGGGATGAAAGTGCGAGCAGAAGTTAAGACAGTATACTGAAAGAAGAAACAGGCAAGTGGATGAGATCAATAAAAACGAGTCTTGGAAATGGATAGGTGAGTATGAACGTGAAAGTTGAAAAACATGTTATTTGGACGTGAAATTGACCAAGCGGCTGAATAAGTGAAAGATGCTCAGATACAGCGGTTTGAGGAAGTGGAGGACAAAATAATCAAGTCGAGCTTAATAGTAGTAAAGTAGTAAGCTAGTAAAAGTTAATATAAAAGTATAGGAATGACAAAGTTTGACAAAAAAAGGGAGAAGTAGAGAGATTGTCTTCAAAGAAGCCAACACGTAGAAGGGGAAATGCGGTGAATTAAAATAAGAGAGCCGGAACATCGAGGGGTGAGAACAAACATATGAAATGAGTTACGAGTTATAAGGATGTTAGATAACACATGTTACACCATATGTAAATACAAGAAAGACAATGAAATACAGCTTGGGAAAGTAGAGGAGAGAATATTTCTACTACGGTGTAGTATAAATCTAGGAATGAGCAACAATTAAGAAAAGTGGATACTTTTAAGGAATGTATGAAAAAAGCAGACAGAAAGAGAGAAGCAAAATTTAGCAAGTGTGGAGATGATATATTTCAAGTTATCGAAATAATTAATTGTATATTAGAGTGACATGGCTACATAACTGGAAGATATTGAGATACACTCGTCCGAGGAAGTGGAGGAGAAAAGATGGACGTAAAAACGCAAGAAAGTTTAACATTGTTAAGGTTGAAGCAATATTTTAAAAAAAGCTGGAAAAGATAGCGGGGGAAACAAGGTGAGTAAATTGAGAAAGCAGAGAGATGACAAAGAACGTGAATTAGAGACAGAAATTAGTTCGATTTATAGCAGTGCAATAACTAAAAGAGAGTGGATGACGAAAGTTACAGGAAGTGGAGTGGAGAGGATTTTCGTCTAGATGGAGGTATGGAAATACGGGTTGCCGATAGTCAGACGACGCGATAATGTAAGTACTGGCGAAACACATAAGGATATAATGAGACGAAAAAAATGAAAAACAATGAATAGGAAATGTAGAATGAAATTCAAGTTGAATTTGATGTTAGATTGGGTTAATTGAATAAAACATATAACACTGAGTATAGAAGGTGTGAGAAGGCAGAGTAAAATATTTTTATACAACCGAAAAAAAATAAGGACGTGAATGAAAAAGAAGCAAATCGAGCAGATGTAGAGATTCACAGAGACAGGGGAAAAAATTCAGAAGAAGAGGGTCGCAAAGGGCGGCGTGATTCCAATGAACCCGAAAGCCGCGCGGCCAGCGAAGCCCCTGGCGCCAACCGAATGGAGGGGACGTGGCGTTAAAATGTATGGTTTCCTGCGATATTATCGCGCCACAGAGGCGCGCGCGGCGTGAATATCGCGCGGGGAACTGAAGTCCATCGCGGGGGCGAAGTTGCGGCGCGCGCTGCGTTTGCAGCCGCCGCGGGCGTCCGGGAGGGGAAGGGAGGGGAGAGGAGTGGTGCGGAAGGGCGGGGAGAAAAGGATGGATCACGAGTGGATGGGGAATGCGGAGAGTTGAAGGGCGGGGCGGGGAGGGAGGGGTGAAGAGGAGAGAGAAAGGGACGAGCGGAAACAGGCGGGGACGAGCAGTGAAGGGCGGGGACAGGGGGATTCGGGCGAGGACGGTGAAGGGCAGGAACGGGCGGGGATGGCAGGGACAGCCGTGGAAGGGCGGAGGCAGGCGGGGTCGGGCGAAGACAGGCGGGGACACGTGGGGTTGGGCGAAGAGGAACGAAGTCGGGCGGGGAAGGGTGGGGACGGGCAGGGTCGGGCGGGGACGGGCGGGAACGTGCGTGGACGGGCGTCGACGGGCGGGAACAGGCGGGAACGGGCGGGAACGGGAGGGAAAGGGTGAGAACGGGCGGGGACAGACGGGGACGGTCGGGAACGGTCGGGAACGGGCGGGAACGGGCGGGAACAGGCGGGAACGGGCGGGGACGGGTGGGAACGGGCGGGAACGGGCGGGGACGGGCGGAGACGGGCGGAGACGGGCGGAGACGGGCGGGGGCGGGCGGGGGCGGGCGGGGACGGGCGGGGACGGGTGGGGACGGGCGGGACGGGCGGGGAGGGTCCTTCGCCCGAGAAGGGTCGTTGCTGCATTGCTGTAAACCCAAACGAGCGCGCTCGGCGCCGTTGACACGTGCAGGGCATGAACCGACGAGATGGGCGGCGCGCGGATATGCGCTCGCGGGACGCGCCGCGGTAACGCGTCGCGCTGGCGGTTCCGCGCACAACGATTCGGAGGCTACTTTAATTTTACACGAAGTTGGCTGTTTGCAGAACCTGCTGTATCCCCTCCGAGCTGGTAGTGAAGGGGGATCTGCAAAACATTTATCTTTACTTTCATCAGCGATTGCAGCACTCGTAGTTCAAACGCGAACGGCATCCACGAATGTGTGTTGGCGGAAGTGGAACGTTTGATGAGAGCTATCTCGACTTTATTTAGTCCAAATGTGGCTTAGTTTAAATTACCAACGACAACAGAGGGCGAAAAGGAATTACTCGTGTTGATAGTTTTATTCTTCTAGAATTACTTTATTGAAATGTGTTTTGATGTAAATGAATGTAAATAGTGAACGAAATTTACTTTATTTTTATGTTACATTTGTTTTTGTTGTTTCCATTAAATTACAGAATAATAAATCGGTACGTAATCATGTATCTTGGGTTTAGACGATTAATTAAGCAATTATTTCGTGTATAAGGAAAACCTTAAAATGTGTTTTCAATCTGTTGCACATATCGATGATGGCGATTTCTCAAGATGATATTATTATTATTATTAATATTAATATTAATATTAATATTGTTATAGCAAATTGTCTCAGGTAATTTATTGGAAACATTCGCTGGCTCTCGTTTACGTAAACAGTGATAGCACCAGAAGGCAGGAAGACACAAATCAGGGCCAAATACCGAAACTTCCCTGACACCCCAAAACATCCGAAGGAGATTCCAAGGGCTTCGACAGCGATCGGAAGGGTCACGCCCCCACGCACTGGCGCAGGTTCGGTTCGGCCAAGCGCCGGCGGGCGGGGCCGGTCGGAGGGCGGCGGCGGGGGCGGGGGCGTGGGGCGGCGACCTCGAACCGCAGGCGGGCACGATCCGAAATCACGGACGGCCGCCGCGATAAACCAGCGCCGGGAAGACATTAAAACTTAAAGCAACAATCCCGGGCGGCTCCATTATTTAATTGCGGCGATAAATTCCGCGGGCGTCGCGGCGTTCGTTACGATTTCACGGTACGTGCCCCGGCGATCGGGGAATAAAGAAGGCGCGCGCTGAGGACGTCGCGAAAGGGAGGCGAGGGAGGGGCGACTAGAAGGCGGAGGTACGAGAGCGAAAAAAAATCGCGAACGGTACTAGGGGAAGTCAACGTCGGCGGGAGAGGTAAGCGGAAGAAGAGAAAAGGGGGCGTGGCGGGCGGGAGAGAAGGGAGAAGAAACGAACGGGGTCGGAAAGTCGAGGGGGCGAGGAAGGAAGAAGTGGTGGGGGCACGGGCCGTAGGCGGGAGACCGGAAGTTAGGGCGGCCTTCTTTCGAGGGGAGACGGCGCGCCGTGGAGAAATAAGGGGCTGCTTCCAGGCGAGATAGAGGGCTGCGGTAGCGGTAATGGGGTACGCGCCGGGGGAAAGCAGGTTGAGGGGGGGGGGGAGCGCAGCATCATGGCGAGAGGGGCGCGGAAGATACAAAGCGACAACGAAGCCGAGAAGAAGAGCGGGGTCGGGGGCGTCTGAATGAGAAGGGGGAGTGTCGGCGGCCGGGGCGAGGGTATCAGAGTGTAAAAGATGCGACACGCGACGTGAAAGAGACGGTGTTGGAACAAATGAGGAGACAATGCGACAAATGCGACAGATGGAAACGGCAAAAACGAGCGCGCCCTGTAGGTGATAGGCAGGAGGGGTGTCGGGAGGGTATCAGAAAAGGGGAATGTATGTGGCTCGACAAAAAAAGGCCTGTGGTTATGAAGGGACGGGGAAGTAGAAGAAACGGAGAAGACTAATGTTTTGGAATATCATAATAGGGGAACAAAGAGCAAAAGAATCATAGAAATGGAAGCAATGTAATGTAAACGTAACGAGAAGACTGATAAAGTATACACTGCACTGACAATGTAAACTTTTAGAAACGATCGACATATAGTTTCAAGACAAATTTAACATTTACATTACACAAAAGATTGGCGAACAAAATTATTTACGATTATCAAATATAACGAAATAATAGGTATTTACGCACCTAGGGCGTTATAACAGTTCTAATGATCGAGCGGCGACAAAATGCCTGAATGCCTTTGGCCCGTGCTTTTGTCACTCGAGATCATTAGAAAGAGTTAACGCCCGTGGTACATACATAATTTTATTCCTTACCAAATTTTATTGATTCAGATTTACCTATTTACTAATGAACTACATGTTAACTTGACTCGGTTTTGTCTTTTCATATTTCCCTCCGATAATTCCCTCCATAACAGAACATGTAGCGTCATTGAATTGTTTTCATATTTTTCTTGTAATCACGGTATTTTAAATCCAGGTAAGTTATGCTGTGTATATCGAGCTTCGTTGGAAATAACAAGCTATAACTTATCAGTAAAAAGTAATAGTATTTTATAACCAGATGTAACTCTTCTAGTACACAAGTATTCGCCATAAAAACGCGCCAGGAATCTTCGTTCGCCGGATTGACCATTCCGGCCGAGCACCCTCTCGCCTAGCGTTCTCCGCGTTCCTAGCCGGCGCTTCACATAGGCCGCGCTCAAAGTGCCCGATGGGGCAAGGGCAGGCGGGGTAGAGGGAGGGGCGCTGGCTGCCCGCCCCTGGGCGCCGGCGAACGCGTGGGCGGCGGCGACAAAGAGGGCGGCGGCAGCGCCGCGCCGCTCCGGCCCACGACCTGTTAGTTCGCCCATGCGAGTCACATAGCGCGCCGTTCGCAATAACCCCGGAGCACGGCCGCCCTCGCCTCGCGCCCCCCCCACACACACACACACCGACGCCGCCGAACCCGACCCTCTTACTCCCCCCGCCCCTGCCGTCACATCCCCTCCCTGCCCTGCCCATCCGGCCCTGCTCCCGCTCCTACCACTTTGCCTCTCCTCGCCCCACCACGATTGCCGTCACCTTAAGCCTCGCCCCATCCTCCCCTCTCTCTTAACTTTGTGCCGGCTCCTTCCATCCCGCACCTCCGATTCCACTGCTCCCTCCAGTCCCACTCTGCCTTACGACTCCCAACCGCCCTACCCTGCCCAGCGTCCCGTGCGACCTTCCCCTACCTCCCTCCACCCTCTCCTAACCAGGCCTTACTGTTCCCATCTGCCCTTCCCTGTCCCGCCTCCCATTCTACCTTGCCCGATCTCTCTCCGATCCTCAGACATAGAGAGGTCCTCTCTATGTCTGTGCTCCAATCACTCTATTATTAATCCCGTCTAACATTATTGCTCCCTCCCCGTCCTTTTCTGCCACGCCTCCTATTTCGCCTTACACTGACCTGTCCCATCCCACCAAGTCCCATCCACTCTCGTCCCCGCCCTCACCCCTTCTCCCCCGCCCTGCAGCCCCGCACGTCTCCGCCGCCGCCGCCGCCGCTCCACCGCCAGCTAACTTGGTTACCGCCTCCGTGGGCCAACAACTACAAAATAATATCCACACATTTGAAACAATCCGATCACGTAACGTGCTCCATCTAAGCTCATTACGTCGAAGCAAAATCGTTGCTCGAGGAACGGCTTTACGATTCGCCAGTTAATTTCCATTGGTGAACCATTTATGGAGCACGTGCTTCGCAGGGAAACTCAAAATTGACAATTTCATTAACTGCTTTATTGTGATTCAATTTGCTCGTGCCAATTGCAAAGTCAGCGAACAGCACGTGCACCTTTAAAGCTACCAAAGCTTACATCAAATACAATCGTCTGAATTCCAATGTATTTTTCCTGTTTTGAGAAGAAGAGAAGAATTATTAGTTTTAATCCCTTAACTTCGTTCATTATATCAATTAACTGAAAAAAGACATAATCAATTCCCAAAAAAGAAATACCTGAATATTATTCTACCAGTTGCGAACGCGTAATGGTGATGTTTCGTATACAGACAAGTTCCAGACCGATTTCGACACCTTTTCAGTGATGGGCAGGTCAATCTTATGCATGGGTTGGAATCCTAGAGGCTGGGTAGTTTTCGTAGTTTCCTACAATCAATTCTAGGATATTCTAAAAGATAACCTTAAACTTCAGTTAACGACGCGATATTTCCTTTCCCGTCCTGTTCCCACTCCCATTCTCAGAGCCACGCAGTATCTGATCATCCATTCGCACATGGTCTAATCCCACATCTGGAAAGGCTGCCAGTACTAAGATGAGGGGTTAAGGCTTGCATTGAGCTATATCGCAAATATATGAATCTATTCATCATCACTTTTGATTTATTCAACTAAGTTTTCTGGTACAACTGACAAAGATATAGCCTTTCAAATCTCTTCGTATTCCATACTTCACCTCATCCTTATGCATTCCTCTCCCTTTTTTTTCCTCAGCTTTCCTTCCTCTTTTTCACATCTCTCCATTTACTTTTCGATCTCTTATCCATTCTCTATAGTCTAACCTCCTTAATACCATTAACACATCATTCCTCACTCCCCCTCTCTTCCCTCCCATCCTTCCTTCCCTCGCTGCAACTCCTGCAAAACTTTCATTTTACCAGACTCGACCTTCCATTCTTTTGGATTCTCTCTCCCTTTTCTCTGCCTCCTCATCTTTTACTCTCCCCTTAATCTATTCTAATGTCAACGATATATTATAATATTCTTCTCGCTTTGCATGTTGACCACATTTCCCCATTAAACGTATACGAATTTCTACATTAGGTTTTGGCTCTTAGGTTTAATAACAGCCAATTTATGAAGCATTAAAAGTACTGAATGTCAACAGAAGTTCACATCAATAACAATGTATTAAAAAAGGGACGAAGAATTGGCTGAGTGTTGCAACATTTCTGGAATTAGTATATTCCCATTTTCAGGCAGAATTGCTCCGTTTTGTTTTTCCCTATCATGTTCCGGGGCTGGCATGGAAATGTAGTTAACACAATGCGAGAGATATCTACAGGCAAGAGGAAGAACTCACGCTAACCAAAACCTAATTGAAAAAGATAGAATAAAAAAAACGGGAGAATAAATTAATTATTCATATTTATCACTACTACTATTTCTCCTCCCTAAAGTCTCCTATTCTTATATTATCCTCTTGCTTCCTCTGTCAGTCTCTCTACCCTCACCATTACTTTCTCTCCACATTCATTGCCATACAATATATCTCTTTCTCTCTATTCCTCCCATTGATTATCCCTTCCCTAACCATTTTATTCTACCATTGTACAATTAATAAACGAGAACGTGTTAAAGAATATTCACCAAAATTTGACGTACATCGATGTATTGAAACATATGTTGTCTATTCAATATCTTTGTAGTTTCAGCTGAGATCTTATGATAATTCGTATTCAAGATAAATTTGTTGAAATAATCATTACCACGATAAAATAAAAATTTACTTCATTACCGCTAAAAAATCGTAGGAGTAGACGTAACTTCTAACTGTTGGGCTATTGTTTGATGTTGGTTTATTTAACCTCATATTAATTACATTCAATATTTGAATGACCACCTACCCTCTAACCCACCTAAAGGCCATAACGCATTGACCACTACCACTCTACCCCCCTAAAGATCATTGCTGTAACATCACTGATGATGAAGAAATTATCTCTGAAACCAGCCAGCTCACAACATTTTATATGTATTAATTAAATAAAATCTTAAATATATTGTGGTTATGATGTTTCAACAAATTCATCTTTCATAGTTGTCTATTCTACTGAAGATATATCCCCTGAACACCACAATCTACGCTTTCTGGGCGACGCCGCTCACCAAACGCCGGAAAACGCCGTTCGCTGAACCCTTCCATGGAGTTGGACTCCGACCCTGGAGTGGCGCGTCTGCGGTCCTGCCATCCCCACCCCGCCACCCCGCCCGCGGCGTGCGCACGTATATCAAAAGCACGAGGTTAATTTTATACGAAAGGGTTCCTGGAGTGCCTGCACACGCAACATACAAAAAAAAAAAAGCAACAAAAAGTGTACTTTTTTAATAAAACACCAGGACCGAGTGAGTACACACACACACATAGGTATCTTCTGAAACAAATACGCGCGCGCGTGCTTATTTTTGTGTAGCGTGATACACACGTCGCTCTTCGAAGAACGCACACAAGTTTTCAATTTGCCACGCGTAAATCGATACGCGATCGGACCAGTAACATCGCGGACGCGGCGCAGCCCGGGCTTCCGCGTAGTTGGGTGGGGGTGGGGGGTGGGGGGAAGAGAGGGAAAGGGGGGGGAGGCAACGAAGCGGTTCCGGTGATGCGCGTAGGACGCTCGCGGATCGGAATATTCCAGGCAAACTCAGAATCACGGGTTTCACACATCCTTTCTAAATACGATACGTTTGTAAAGCAGTTCATAGTACGATTTTTTCTCACTACACACAAAAGCGTACGAGTCATATGGAACAGACCTATTATTAACAAGACTAATATTATTACATAATACAATCTATGAAAAACGATACTTCAAATAAAATTATGTTCAACTTGGACGGTTTGACTTGCAGAAAAAAAAATTGAACTTTTTTGAAAAAAATATTTAACCAGATCACTGGAATTATTACTTCACAGGAGAGTATTAGCTTCAATAAAAATTAATAGTGGCTCGAAGTTACAAGTAACTGTACATTTAGGGCACTATCATATCCCAATTTCTGATCGAGTACTTCCCCGCAGAGTGCCTCTACGATGATTGTTGTTAATTTCGTGAAACAATTGAACATTTGAAGTAAAACACAGATACTGAAACATGGAGGGTCGATTGGCAATTGTCGCTTAATTCTTACAACTGTGGAACGAAACTGACTGGTTCAGTTCTTACTGGTTCGTAGCATGGAGAAGACACAACGTTGACGAAGATTAGAACCTTGGTCTATTGGTAAAACCGAACATCGAGAGATAGCCACATCGAGAGATAGCCACAAAGACAGAGAAAGAGAAAGAGAGAGAGAAAGAGAAAGAGAAAGAGAAAAAGAGAGAAAGAGAGAGAGAAAAGGGGAGAAAGAGAGAGAGAAAAGAGAGAAAGAGAGAGAGAGAAAAGAGAGAAAGAGAGAGAGAGAAAAGAGAGAGAGAAAAGAGAGAAAGAGAGAGAGAAAAGAGAGAAAGAGAGAGAAGAGAGAGAGAGAAAAGAGAGAAAGAGAGAGAAGAGAGAGAGGAGAGTGTTCGTACTTTCTTACAATCCATGAAATATACTTAAAAAAATTAAAATCGCACAAAGGTCGGCGCACACTTTGTTCTTTTTATTTCTGTGGCACACGAGAACACTTGATACATTTAACCACTTAACCCTTTTAACAAAATCGAGCATAAGTTTTAAAATACCCAAAACAAATCATTATAGAACAAGAAAAAGAGTCGACAGAACGCACGGGCAATCGAAGCCACTTGGGTGCAAGTGCAACGAAGTCACTTCGCCCGCAGCGTGCAGCCGCCAAGAGTCGAGCGCAGCCTGAGGGGTCACGGCCGCTGCCTGCGCGGAAGGGCGGGGGAGGGGGAGGGGGAGGGGTGGCGGAGGTGTGCCCGGGCGGCAGTCGAGCGCGACCACGCCCCACTTGCGGCGGCCGCTTCCGACGTAACGGCGCCCCGACCTTGGAGCGCTGCTCAGGAATTTCAACTGCACTGCATCGCGCAGAGAGTGAACCAACATTAACAGCTTCGCCTTCGTGATGGCATGTCAATGCGCGTATGTGTACTATGACCTGCTACACACTTTCTAAAAATGAAAGTGCATTTTTTTCCTTAAAAAAAAGCTTCCATCGCACTTGTGTTTAATAGACTCTTGTAGTCGTCCGATTTTACTTTCTCAGGATTTTTCGCTTCAGGTTTACGGAGCGTAAGAATTAAGTAAATGAGAAACAAACACTTCCCCAAAACAAATGAACTTCTCGTTGGTTGGTAGTGAATTCCGGGTGCGTCAACTACTGTGGTCATTAGTCCTGTAAGTGTAGTGCATGTCCCCCCTCTTAATGTGGCGGAGATATTCCCCCGCTGGATGGTTAGATCCGGTTCAGAACTAATGTCCGCTAGCGGTTTTTCCCCAACCAGGTATCTACCACCAGCGAGGCACCTCTCCAGCGAGGACAAGCTCTAAGCACCCGACCCAGTCTCCTGACATGTGTGGTAGTGTAATGCATGTAAGTATAAGTGTGTGTAAATAAGGAGTGAGGATACGACAAGGAAGAGAAAGGAAAAGTCGCGCGCCGTCCGTGTTAGGGTTCTGCAGTCGGCTGCTAGAATTCTCCTCCAGATAGTGACGGAACACGTCCCGGCTCTCCAGCCAGGGTTAAAAATGCTGTCACTCTCGGAATTTGAACCTAGGACCGCCCGGTCAGAGGTACTGCAATGACATAATTTCGGAGTCCCCAGGTCTCGACTCAAGAAACATAATCGGCTTCATCTAGTATGCCGATCAACTTTGATTGCAAGCTGGATGGAGTACCTCAAGGCCGGCTAGTCTGACCAGTTATTTCCGTGGTTTCCCTTATCGTTTCTAGACGAATACCACAGAATTACCCAAAATAATAGTCCCCGGACGCACGCGAGCCTCCCTCTCTGAATCAGCTGGGACGATCTGACTAGAGGAGATTTTTGTTAGAGAATTTAATGTCTCATAAAAGTAACTTTTAACGCTGAAAAACTCCATAAAAGTAACAACCGTGTTTTGACTTTTTTCATTAACAAGTAAGGTTCTTTTAGCTGCACTTAATTTAGAAATTTATTTTCCAAGTGAAATGCCTTCTAAAAGTGGCAGCAGTACTTGAATTACTTTGCTCATGTGCTAGCTACATTTTTTACGAATACGATATTCTGATTTCTAGCATATTTTCATGGAAAACAAATTCAAACAATATTAGCTTTGGAGATCATTACTTTTTGTTTTGCACATTATCTGGGTTGAAAAATGTATTCAACTTAACACTAGTTATTAAAAGTAGCCATGATAAATGTAGTGATTTATGTAGCATTTGAATTATTTAGGATGCAATAAGTTACCAAACAAAACGGAGGAATATAATTCATTATAAATTTATGTTTAATCAACCCAAATATGTATTTTATCACATCACTGTTCATACGATAATTTTTCTTTTAGGTCTCTAAAATAATGCTAAATCTCCATTCGGAAACTTTTAAACTGTTTCTCATCAATAACAGTATGACATTAATAACTTCAAAATTTCGAATCACTGATGTAGCGTTTCATCATTCACATAATCACTATCCGATGCATTTATCACTGCACTCCAATTCACACCGCAACATCCGGTCAATATTTCAAGTTTCGCAGCGTAACACTAGCTCAACACTTCACGCTAGAAAAGCAATATACAACAAACACAACACTGTTTTGAAAACGCTGTATACAATTCTGTTTTATGGATTATAAATTTTACTAGTATTTTATTTTAATGTCAAAAGTTTTTGTTTGTAAATAGTAAAAAGGTAATATCACTTTTAAAGTGCCATCATTATCCCTAGTCACAATTATCCCTATATAGTATTTGAGTAACTGAATCTCAAGTAGAGTTCCAATATAAGTCGATTTCGAATTCACATTAATTCACAAAAGAAACAGAGGAATACTATTTTGCAATATACAATGAACTTCCTCATGGTCTAAATCTAAAAGTACATAATATAATTTTTAATAGTTTTGTAGCAATTAAATAACAACCAGTATTTGTAGATACGAAAAACAAGAAATATCTCTGAAGCTAAATATATCATAAGAAACCAAATAGAACTACCGTAAATATTTCACGAACTCACCCTCTACATATAGTGCATTTCCATTGGGAGATAGAGGCAGCGAACTCACCTGTAAGATAAAATAGAATGTAATTAATAAACACATTCAAGGAAAACGCTAATTTAAACAAATGTTATTATGATAAAATATAATGTAACCAAAAAGGACCTTAAAAACTCACTAAGGACACATACTGATCTACATTCGCTGTATTATAGAAAATGTTTATCAGGAAAGGGAAAGGGCAATTTCGAAAAATATGGAAATAGGTAGATCAGTGTAATTTGACATTTCGCAGGTTATTTTTTTAAATAAAATTTTGATATTATACACAATAAAATTATAAATTTCATAATAGCATGTACATAAACATACCATATAAATTTAATGCGAGCATGTAATTAACATTGTTGTTACACAATAAATGCATATTCTTTTTCGCAGATTATTTAAATTAAATTTTCTTCCCATCCCCTTTCATCAGTCCGTGGTTGAAAGTGGAGCATACCAACTAAAACATACAAAAAGCAGGGATTCATTAAATTCTGTTTATTCAGTAACAATAGTAGTCAAATAAAATACCAGAGTAGAAAGAAAATATAATTGAAATGTCAGTATGATTGGAACAATCAATTTACTCCATGTCAGTAAGGCTGGTATTCCGATATTGATGCTGCACTTCAGAAACCTATATCGCATTACTCGTATTATCGATTTCACAGCAAATACACCGAATTGGAAATGTCGAACACAAATATAACGGTTCCTTAGGCGCGCGCACGGGAGGGGGGGGTCAAGGGGATCGTGCCTCAAAACATTTCTAAAGGAGCTCCGTAACCCTAAGCCATAAGGGCCGCTTCCCACGGCGCGGCCGCAGCGCGCTTCGCAGCAGCGCGGCGCGTAGCAGAGCATTGGTTTGAATGGAGGCCTTCCCACGTGCAGCGAGTGGCGGCTGCTGCGGCAGCCGACGCCGAACTCCAGCCACCAGAAGCGGACGAGGGGCCACGCGCCACCTCTAGCAGAACACAGCTTTAAATGAGAGCGTTCCCACTGCGCCGCGGCCGCAGCCTTCTACCTGCTCGGGTCCCTTTGTTCGTCGTCGCCGGAGGGTCGGCGAAACCTACCCCTCCAGACCCCACCCCCTTCCACGGCGGGCGGCGGTGCGGCCGTGGCTCCTGCGGTGGCGGCGTCGGAAGAGCTCTACTCCTTGAACGAAGCGCGCTGCGGCCGCGCCGTGGGAAGCGGGCCTAAGATATTGTATTTCCGTAAATATGACCAATTCCTTATTACCCTCTTTTTTCGCTCATGACGTGGGAAACCGATGCACGATATTTGGGGACGAGGATCTCCAAGTCATCTGACAATCCTATAAGTGAACACAAAATCGATTATTATGTGTATTAATTGGAGCATTGACGTTATAATTATTAGCTCCTAGTAAAATATGTGACATGTAAATAAAAAAATTAATGGGAAAGAGGGTCCAGAGGGGCCGAGAAAGGTAGTTGCGCCCATCTTGTTTTAGGCTGCGTGAGCCTATGATTGGTTTTGTAAGAATCGAAAGCGTGGCAACCAGAGTATTGTGAATTGGGGGGGGGGGGGCAGGTATGTTCAAATTATTGTGGGGATTGGGCAAGGGATTGTGCGAGCAGTAGCTCGCTGCCCAGCGAATGCCGAATGTGTGGTGCCGCCTTTAAAAATAATTTCTGAATAAACGGTTAATTATAATGATATTGCAACTTTTCCCGAGCTTGGAATTTCTCAGGAATTTCTGAATAAACGGTTGATTGTGAAGATTGATTATAATGGTATTGCAACTACTCCTGAGTTTGGAATCTTTCGGGGATTTCGGAATAAACAGTTGATTACAATGATAATGCAACTTTTCCCGAGCTTGGAATTTCTCAGGAATTTCTGAATAAACGGTTGATTGTGATGATATTGCAACTTTTCCGAGCTTCGAATTTCTCGAGATGTTCTGAATAAACGATCGATTATAATGGCATTGCAACTACTCCTGAGTTTGGAATTTTTCGGGGATTTCGGAATAAACAGTTGATTATAATGATAATACAACTTTTCCCGAGCATGGAATTTTTCAGAAATTTCTGAATAAACGGTTGATTGTGAAGATATTGCAACTTTTCCCGAGCTTCGAAGTTCTCGGGACGTTCTGAATAAACGATTGATTATAATGGCATTGCAACTACTTCTGAGTTTGGAATCTTTCGGGGATTTCGGAATAAACAGTTATTACAATGATAATGCAACTTTTCCCGAGCTTGGAATTTCTCAGGAATTTCTGAATAAACGGTTGATTGTGATGATATTGCAACTTTTCCGAGCTTCGAATTTCTCGAGATGTTCTGAATAAACGATCGATTATAATGGCATTGCAACTACTCCTGAGTTTGGAATTTTTCGGGGATTTCGGAATAAACAGTTGATTATAATGATAATACAACTTTTCCGAGCATGGAATTTTTCAGAAATTTCTGAATAAACGGTTGATTGTGAAGATATTGCAACTTTTCCCGAGCTTCGAAGTTCTCGGGACGTTCTGAATAAACGATTGATTATAATGGCATTGCAACTACTTCTGAGTTTGGAATCTTTCGGGGATTTCGGAATAAACAGTTGATTACAATGATAATGCAACTTTTCCCGAGCTTGGAATTTCTCAGGAATTTCTGAATAAACGGTTGATTGTGAGATATTGCAACTTTTCCGAGCTTCGAATTTCTCGGGACGTTCTGAATAAACGATTGATTATAATGGCATTGCAACTACTCCTGAGTTTGGAATTTTTCGGGGATTTCGGAATAAACAGTTGATTATAATGATAATACAACTTTTCCCGAGCATGGAATTTTTCAGAAATTTCTGAATAAACGGTTGATTGTGAAGATATTGCAACTTTTCCCGAGCTTCGAAGTTCTCGGGACGTTCTGAATAAACGATTGATTATAATGGCATTGCAACTACTTCTGAGTTTGGAATCTTTCGGGGATTTCGGAATAAACAGTTGATTACAATGATAATGCAACTTTTCCGAGCTTGGAATTTCTCAGGAATTTCTGAATAAACGGTTGATTGTGAGATATTGCAACTTTTCCGAGCTTCGAATTTCTCGGGACGTTCTGAATAAACGATCGATTATAATGGCATTGCAACTACTCCTGAGTTTGGAATTTTTCGGGGATTCGGAATAAACAGTTGATTATAATGATAATACAACTTTTCCGAGCATGGAATTTTTCAGAAATTTCTGAATAAACGGTTGATTGTGAAGATATTGCAACTTTTCCCGAGCTTCGAAGTTCTCGGGACGTTCTGAATAAACGATTGATTATAATGGCATTGCAACTACTTCTGAGTTTGGAATCTTTCGGGGATTTCGGAATAAACAGTTGATTACAATGATAATGCAACTTTTCCCGAGCTTGGAATTTCTCAGGAATTTCTGAATAAACGGTTGATTGTGAAGATTGATTATAATGGTATTGCAACTACTCCTGAGTTTGGAATCTTTCGGGGATTTCGGAATAAACAGTTGATTACAATGATAATGCAACTTTTCCCGAGCTTGGAATTTCTCAGGAATTTCTGAATAAACGGTTGATTGTGATGATATTGCAACTTTTCCGAGCTTCGAATTTCTCGAGATGTTCTGAATAAACGATCGATTATAATGGCATTGCAACTACTCCTGAGTTTGGAATTTTTCGGGGATTTCGGAATAAACAGTTGATTATAATGATAATACAACTTTTCCCGAGCATGGAATTTTTCAGAAATTTCTGAATAAACGGTTGATTGTGAAGATATTGCAACTTTTCCCGAGCTTCGAAGTTCTCGGGACGTTCTGAATAAACGATTGATTATAATGGCATTGCAACTACTTCTGAGTTTGGAATCTTTCGGGGATTTCGGAATAAACAGTTGATTACAATGATAATGCAACTTTTCCCGAGCTTGGAATTTCTCAAGAATTTCTGAAATAAACGGTTGATTGTGAGATATTGCAACTTTTCCGAGCTTCGAATTTCTCGGGACGTTCTGAATAAACGATTGATTATAATGGTATTGCAACTACTCCTGAGTTTGGAATCTTTCGGGGATTTCGGAATAAACAGTTGATTATAATGATAATGCAACTTTTCCCGAGCTTGGAATTTTTCGGGAATATCTGAATAAACTGTTGATTATAATAGTATTGCAACTTTTCCCGAGCTCGTTTTTTCTCAGGAGTACGCCGCCCTGAAGCCTTTAAGGAGCAGCCGCCACTGGTGGCAGCGCGCAACCGCGCAGGCGGACGCGCCAGGCAGTCTGGCGCGTGGGGCGCCGCGTCGCATCCCGCCAGCCGGCCGTCGCGACGCGTCGCATCGCATCGCAGACATCGGGACAGCGGCGGCGCCCTATCTCCGCAGGGAATCGGCCCGTGAATGGGGCCGCCGGGCGGGGCGCTGCGCAGCCCAGCGGGCGGGCGGGCGGGCGGGCGGGCGGGAGAACCGCGGGTGGCTTGTTAACACACTTGACGGCCTGTCGCAACACGGCGCGACGCCGCCAACGCTCCGTCATACGACGCGGAACGCGGCGCGATGCGATGCGATGCGAGGTTGCATGACGCGATACGACGCGACGCGATTTGATGCTGCGATGGGGGATCAATGCGATGAGATGTGTTGCGGCGCGACGCGATCTGATATTGCGTTGCTTTGACGCGACGCGATAATAATGAATAGTTTCCGCATTCTTATGTAATTGCATATTCGTCTTTCTACGTTCAATTCTCAAAATTGTAATATTGGCTAATCACGGTAACATAACACAATATCCACATTTTTATACAATATGTTTTATTGAATATAATATTACAGATTTTACAGATCGAGGGTCTCATGCTGCGATGCGACGCGACAGGTCACATACGTGATGCGACGCAACGAGGTCTGATTCTGCGATGTGACGCGACGAGGTCTGAAGCTGTGATACGACGCTATGTAGCAGTAAGGTGTGTCGCGACACCCCTAACCAACTCGACCGCGGCTGATTCAGGCAATCTGCGGGCGGGGGCGCGGCGGGGCGTGGCGTGGCGAAGTGGGACGGGGGGCCGGCGGGACGGGTCGAGATGGACCGGGACGGGACGGGACTAGGCGGCACGGGGCGGGGCAGGGAGGGCGGGGAGGGCGGGACAGGCCGGGCGGGCCGGGCCGGGTCGAACCGAACCGAACCGAACCGGACCGGACCGGACCAGACCGGGGTGGGACTGGACGGGACGGGACGGTGCGGAGAGGGGCGGGCCGGTCCGGGCAGGGCAGGGGTCGGACCGGGACGGGGCGAGTCGAGACGGGACGGGACGGAGCGGAGAGAAGCGGGCCGGTCCGGGCAGGGCAAGGGCCGGACCGAGACGGGACGGGACGGGACGGGACTAGGCGGCACGGGGTGGGGCGGGCCGGGCGAAGTGCGGATGGAGGACCTACGACTGTTCGATATGGCGGACTCCGGGTTTCAACAGCAGCTTTCGCGTGGTGCGCCTGCTGGATGAGATGGCTGCTCGGAGCAGCGGGGCACGAAGTGCACGTGACGATATAGGAGTTTCGATGTGAAAATACATCAATCGATTCTCGAGTTAAAATCGACGAAGAACATTTTTGAACAGGGATGAATGGAAAGTTGAGAAAATATATAAGCGAATAAGGAATGTGAATGAAATGGGCGCATACGGACGTTCAAAGAAGAGGCTATTCATTTGGTTTTGGTGATCAGTGATTGGATTCCCTGATGGATCAGTTTACCAAGAGGCGTGATTCTTGAATTGTGGAAAAGGGCTCAAAGACCTCGAAATAATCTACTAGTCACTACGACTCGAAACTAGTCAGTACGAGAATCAGGCTGCGGTGTGAGGCACTGTAAGTCATAGTTGGCCTTTATGACACGCCCTTCTTCAGAGTAAATTCTCGGCTATCCGGGAGAAGCCGCGTCGTTGGCTGGGGTGCCGCGTCTCCGGATAGCCGAGAATTTATGGATTCGAGCCGCGGAAGCTTACGATACTTTTCAGAGTGCTTAAAAAAATGATTGTCATCCAGTTAAGCAATTATTATGTGTGTGTGTGTGTGATTGAAGTATTTCTGTATGCTTAAAATATCTGAAAATTTTAACTAGTGAGTACCATTATACTCTTAAACCATCCTTGTGAAACTGATTCTAGCTTTATTCATTTGTTCATTTGGAATGAAATTACACAATTCGACGAAATAATAAATTTTCACCGGGCAAACGACCAATAAATAATCTGTAAATATCGACTAACAACATACAAGCTGCTTACTGTTTTTCTGATACATTCATTTTCACCTATTAATTCGTTAACTATTGCACAACGATATCGATCTACGATTGATCACATATGGCTCCTTCAAATAATGTTTACCTTCAAGGATTTATTTAATAAAAACATTCACTCTACAAAGGCCCAAAATCGTCAAAAGTAAATAACCATAAAAATACAGCCCTGTATCATGTAATAAACTAGTTTGTTTTTACATCAGATATCCATCAAATAATTCCCACTTCAAAAAAAATTTGAATGAACGATGCTTTCAATACGCGATTTTTACAAACATATTGTTCACTTATATGTGCCTGTACCTTTACCACACACCTTTCACGCATACGTGCATGTACAGAAACATGAGATCAATCGAGAAAGTGTCACCACGGCGAAATGTAGTTCGTCATCCTGTCTTTTGCAACATCTCCTTCACAGTCCCCTACGTTGTCGGTAAGTCGCTTCCAAGCTTGGCTAACTTCAATATTCTGTCCCATTTCATATCTCCCGCTCTTTTTTACTCCGATTTTCCGCCTCTTGCATAATGTATTCAATTATCTGGTTCGTTCCTTCCATCTCTTCGCTCGCAGGCACAGAGTACGAGTTTAGTCTCAATAACGACCTCCATATTTCGAATGGGAGGCCTATAAAGTTTCAATTAGTTATAGAAGAAAGAAATTAGATACCTAAAAATTCTTGGTTAAAAATAGATCAATTAACGATTGGACTGTACCTCTTGGAAGTGTTAACGAATTACCCTCCGAGAGCTTTCTTCCGGTGGTTTGTGAAAAAAGAACTTAACACATGTTAATATGTATTTTTAATGTTCATATTCTCTGTTAAACATTTCATGTTTTTACTACCGTGTGGTCACTGTACTGTAGTGCATATAAGTAACAACTCCCGCGATAAAAACATGTGCATTACACTTACGGAACCAATGACCTTAGCAGTTGGCATGTCCAGAATCACTAATCAATTAATCAATTAATAAATCAATCCTACTTCAGTGACGAATTTCCCCTAGTGTGGCGGATATGTGGAGGAACAATTCAAAAACATACCGAAAATATCTTAATTCGCAACTTTATATTTTTCTCTTAATATACATGAGTATCTTCTGTTCTTTTTACAGTACATCAGTACTACTTTACGCAGAGTAGTATCATCGCTCTTATTACGTTTTGTTTTATTTTTCTGGAGAATCAGTTAAGCATTTCAGCTTCGCCCAACCGATTCTGCGTCCGGTCTAGTTTCCGGTCTGGGCGATGGTTCGAGGCGTCGCAAACACAGAGAGGTGGCGCGAGGAGATAATCCTGCTGTCCGCGTGGCGCGCTGGCGAGGACAGAGGGGCGGGGAGGGAGGCGGCGGGCGCCAACAACAAAACACTGCCGCCCAGGCGTTTTTAGTCGCCGCTGCTGCCGCCGCCACCACCGCCGCTGCCGCATACAGTGATTTAATTCATTTTACATTTATGGTAATTATCATTCTTTATACTCCGTAGAATGGCACTAATTCGCGTTAATTATTTACGGCCGGCGGTGTCTCTTATTTGCGATGTGCGGGATAATGGCCGGGCACTCTGGAGCGCCGATAAAATGGAACGCGCGCGCGCGCTGTCGCTCTGTTGCTGCCACGCCCCCTTCTCCCCGCGGGCGCGTTCGCTGTCGGCCGGCCGACTGCCTCCCCGCTGTTCCTCTGCAGCTCCTCCCCGCACCAGAACACCCGAGCTGCTACCCCTGTCCGACGCCACCCTCCCAACAATCGTCGACCAGATGATTCACCAAGTGGAGTCCGTGGCGTTTGCAATGTTCTGTTCCCTGTCACCCAGCCAATGCCAATTCGGTCTGGTGCCCCTCAATACACCATTTGCTACCATCGTCCGGTAGACTCTTCGTATCCAGAACGTGAGTCACGTTTGTGAAAAGACCTCCAGTCAATGACTCCCCCGACTAATTACATCCTGTTTTCCCCCTCCCTACGTTTTCGCCATCGTCGTTCAGGTGTCTCCATGCGTATAAGGGTATTGTTAAGACTTTTTTATTTATTTTATCAGATCAGTGGCATTAGTACTTTACAGGTGATTATTAGCCTTAACAAAAATCAATAATAGCTCGACGTCACAAGTAATTGTAAATTAGCGTACTATCATACCCATATTTCTGAACGAGGACATTCCCACTGGGTGATGATGACTTTTGTTAATTTGTGAAATTTAATCTAACAAGAAAGTAAGCAAGATATAGAGAGAGGTGGCACAAAAATTTCTCTAACTTATGGAGGACGGAACAGATCTTTTGGGAGACGAGATTTAGTGGGATAATAACAGAGACACTGGGCACTCCATCTGTTTTCCCTGTCCGTTACTCCGTCACCATTCTTCAGTCACAAACCTAAAGAGGATAAGAGTGCAATAATGAATACGCAATACAAATGGTGAACTGTGTTCTTGGTTCTTGGTTCTGAACTCTTGGTTCCATTCATCACCAGACATTCGCTCCATTTTATACCTCCTAAATATTGCTTTTCGTAATATTTTAAATTAATGGATAATTACAATGCATTTTTTGCAATTAAATACTAAAACTCTCAGATCTCTCGTTATATTGTGTTTTTAGTTAAATTAAAATGAAGTATTCAAGCACGTTTAAATACCTGTTAAACTCACAAAGGGGTTGCAAGAAAACGAGGGTAACTAGGAGAAGCAAATATTAATTACCTATGAGCTTCCCATTAGCTTAGCTTATGATTAAAGTAGATATTTGCAAATACACTTCGTTCCGTAATTCAAAGCATATCAACCGCAACCTTAGCTTACCAAAATTTCATCAATTCTAATTGGTATTCAGATATTGGAAGAATTAAAAAATCCAAAATGAATAAATTCAAAGAATTTCTTCATCTAATTTCAACTCGCAAGCCCTTCGGAATGCCCCCAATTTTAAAGAAAACAAATCAATTTCAGGATATGTTCATAATTTAAGGGAATTCTCAGAAATTGAAACAATACAGGCAATAAATATTAAAAATACTATTTTGTCTCATGTATTTATTATTTGATTTGTTGCAATGTAAAGTTAATGCTTTTCATTAAAAGGCAGAGAGACCACATAATATAAAACGAAGTATGAACATTATATTAATATATTGCATATGCGTTAGAAAATGCAGAGATAAAGCATTTCATCGAAAGGCAGAGATGTCACATAAAACGTATTAATTTTTTTAAAATTGAGTATTCACTGAATATTGCAAACATTTTATGAATCTGTATTCATTGTGAATGGAAACCGCACGTAATTTAATAAGCTGAAAACATCAAATGCCATAACCTAGGCAGTAAGTGATCAAAGCTAGCATGAGCCTACAGAACGTCCTGCAATACAGCATACCTACACGGAAATGGGGCAGTGGATGCCAGACGCACCCCCCCCCCCCCCCGGAACGGCCGCCATATCTTAAGCGAGCGCACGAACGCAGACAAAGCGCCACCGGCACTTCCAGAGACAACAGCTTGTTTAACGCGAAAGCGCCTCGACGGGAGGGGGGTATAAAACAACTAGAAGTAAATTCCAACGCCGCTCCTCCGGAGTCGACGTCTACCCCGCGAACAGCCAAAAACTATGCAATCGCGCTTCTACATGCCATCTCAGCCGTCTCGTTACGCGTGAAGAAGAGCCCCGACGCCTCTTCCCGCGGACCAATCGCGAGGGCGTTCTCGCAGCGGCCGCCTTTTCTTATCCTTTATCTATGAAACGTTAACGACGCAGCGCGGGGCCTGGGGAGGTGGGACGGGCGATAAGCGGGAGACGGCGTCTAAACGCCCGGGACGGGGGCAGAGGGGAGTCGTGCGGGACCGAGGGGGGCTGAGGGGGGCGCCCGTTCCCCGCTAGTTAATACCTTAGCGCGAGATCGTTTGCATCCGCGAGCAGCGCGTTAAGGGCTCCACGGCGGAGCGTTTAATACAGTAGCTCCGCGCGTGGAGGCTTCGCGGCGTGGCACAGCGCGCGGTGGGGTGGGGTGCGGGACGGGGGGGCGGGGGGCGAGGCGGGGCGGGGTAGGATGGGGCGAGGGAGGGAGGGCGGGGGGCGGCGAGGCGGGGAGGGGCGGGGGGCGAGGCGGGACGGGGCGGAGCGGGGCGGAGCGGGGCGGGGCGGGACGGGGCGGAGCGGAGCGGGGCGGGGCGGGGCGGAGCGGGACGGGACGGGACGGGACGGGACGGGGGGGCGCAGGGCGGGACGGTGTGGCGCGCCGGAAATTCTTCGCCGACCTAATGGAACGCGCCCAACTACCTCCTACCCCGCCCCGCCCCACTCTCGTCGGTTGGCGCGCTGGGCCTCGGCTTCGGGGGGAAAAGCCATCCCATTCGCGACACGCGGGGCCAAGGAGCCATCTCGGGGCCCGATGAAAGTTTTCGCGCCTCGCCCCCGTTTTCGCTTGCCAACACACGGCAGGCTCGTAACACGCGCCTGCTCTGTGGGGGTGGGAGGGGAACCCTGCAAGAAGATGAAATTGATCTTGATTGGATTTATCCCGGAATTATCCCATTGCCTGGTGAGATCAGCGTTTGAAGGTATTATTTTCGTGTTTTGGAGCAGTTTCCCTGACGTAGATTGACGATGGATGACGTTGGAGATCTAGGGTCAATAAATTGGTACGTTACACTACCATTAATTTTAGCAGAAACTTCTTTTTCAGTAGTGTTATATTATTCCTGCTTCTAGTAACAATTGTCTAATAATTTTAAAAGTACGTCAATTACTAAGTCTTCATAAATTATTTGTTCAGAGTTTTCATAAATGAATAAAAGACATGTGTCAGTGTGGAAGATAAATCGTGTGATGATGGCTCATGATGCAACCACAATAGCTACAAGCCTCAAGAATATAACTATAGCATATAAATAAAATGTCTGACAAGAGAATACTTCAGTGTTTTATCTAAGAGCATCTCCAGTTTTATATATCAAATGGATTGTGGGTATTAGCAAGCGGAAACATGATTTGAAAAACTCTACAAGTGCCATCGAAATGCGAAGTTAAAATTGAAAGATAACAAAATATCTCCGACTTCAGTCTCGCATCTCATTACAATCGATCTTCATGACGTTTAGATACTTTATCGACATCCTATATTTAGCCATCATTGGAAGATCAAAACAAACTTGTTGCAATGTTGATACAAAAGGGAAGCATTGTGTACAGTGAATACATTTTGTGAATACATAGACTTTTCCAAACTACCAGACGTAATTTACCTTTCAAGAGAAGGCTCATTTACACACAAGGATTATATACGAGAAACATCTACATTTTCGAAAACTTTTTTTTCTCTCAACGACGAGTAGTAGGCTACACAGTACCCGGGAATTCATCGTAAAAAGCAGCAGGCAAAAACAAGACAAACTCCAACTCCGTTATGTTTATTGTTATGATTTCTATGAGAATAGCCACGCATATAAAAAAACAACAATTTTCATTAGAGAACATACAATGTTTCCGTGATACCAACGGCACAGCGTTCGTTTAAAATTAAACCCACGATTTAACGTACAGTTGCAGCGTTCTCAACGCTGCAACAGAAATTTCCCTCACAGACACGAAACATGCGAGACAAAAGAAGCCCGTTCCCACACGAGTTACACGACGGGCCGCGCCGAAAAGAGGCGGAGAGAATGGCGGGCGGGCGGCGGGCCGGCGAGCGAACAAAAGCGGAGAGCATTTGCGCGCCGTGTAAACGGCGGAGGCGGTGGCGGAGGCGGTGGTGGGGGTGGGGGAGGGGGCGGGCGACGAGAGGGGGATGTAGCGGAGGCAGCAGGGGGTTGGAGGCGGCGGTGGAGAGGGCGGCGGCGGGGGCGGCGGCGGGGGCAGTGGCGCGACACGGAGGGAACGAGGAGGGGATAGCGGCGGTGAGGGCGGCGGCGGGGGCGCCAGCGGGAGCGGCGGCAGGGCGGCAGCGGCGGGGGCGGCGAGAGTGGAGGTGGGGGTGGCGGCGGGGACGGGGCGGGGGCAGGGGCGGCGGGGTGGTGGTTGGAGCGGTGGCAGGGGCGGGGGTGTTGGCGGCAGCGGCGGTGCGGGCGGCTTCGCGACGCGGAGGGGACGAGATGGGGTTGGGTAGGGTGGCGACGAAGCGTGGCGGGGAGAAAAGAGGCGGGGTCAAGCATGGAAGGGTTCAACACCGCTGGAAGACGAATTGAGGTGGCGTATCCGGAAAAATAGGAAAGCGACGGCGTGAGTAGAGGGTGACTCATGACGGATAGAGGGACGGTCGGGCGAGGCTATGCCATGAGAAAGACAGACTAACGGAGTAGTCTGTGAGGTCAAAAATCTTTCCTGGTAGGGAAGACGAACGATACAGGTACAAGTATGGGAGTGCTGGAACGGGATGAGAGGAGGTAAGTGAAAAGAGATGAGATAGAGAGGAAGGTAAAACGATTGTCGAGCGCCCTGAGGAACCCCATTGAGAGGCCTGAAGAGAAGTGAGTGTGGTGCGGTGGTCTAGTGAGTACAGGTAGTGAAGAACTGCGAGGAGAAGTGGTAGTGGTTAGGTTAGGAACGGTAAAGGAGAGGTGAGTCAGGCACGATTGATAAGACGCAATAGGCGAAATGGGATGGGTGAGAAGGGGTAGTTGAGGAAAGGTAGTGGCAGTTAGGAGCAGTGAAGTGACAGCCGGTAAGGGAGATCGGTGATGGGAGCTGGCTGAAAAGCGATGGAAGAGAAACCAAAAGGAAATACAATAAGAAAGGAGCAATGGGAAAGTGATGGGTGAAAGACGCTAAGTGAGAATCCATGGGTAATACGCGGTGGTTTCGGAACGCAGGGTGAAGAACGGTAGGTGAGCGTGGGCCGGTGACGAACCGGGTGAGGTGGGTGAGGAGCAGCGGACGAAGAGCGGCGGTTGCATCCTCCCACCGCACCGCGGCGCTGGGGTCCCCAAACCAGGCCAATTACCTGGCGACATGGCCTCCGCCATTATCTGCCCCTCGCCCCACGCGCACGCGGATGAAACAAGTTGGCAGCTCCTTCCTGGCGCGGCCGCTGAACAGCGCCACCTCCGCCGCTCAACAGCGAAAAGGGCTCGACGCGGGCCGGGCTAACCGAACAATAATTGGAAGCTGCGGCCAATTTGGCCGAGTTCCGAGTAATACTAGAGGAAGGCTCTTTCAAAAGCAAAACCCTTTCCTCTCTCTCTGGTTAAGTATTTCTTTCGCTTCGCCAGAGAGAAAACGAGAGCGTAATTTCTAAGTCAACGAGTTTCCGATGCCCTTGCAGCCGGGAAATTTCCGCCCGATAAAGTAAAATCAGATGCAAACGAGCGCGGCAGCGGCCGAGCCGGGCGAGCGCTCGAAACACGTTCCCTGGCGCGCCACGCGCTTCCGAAGGGCCTCCCGCGCGCGGCCTCCAGTTGGCTGAGAGGCCCGGACGTCGCGCGGGAAACGCGGGCGTGTGAGGAGCGCGCTCCCGGGGAGTGGGCAGAGTTGGAGCCCCCGCCCACTGAGAATGATGCCCTCCTATGGGCGTCACTACCTAAGAGGAAGGGGAGATGAATATTGTCAGGTGTACTGGATATATTGAAGGGAATAGTAGATTCATTATTTTATTTTTTTTACTGATACGTTATTGCTTGCTATTGCCTTGGATACGGAGCTCCATATACACTCCGTAACTTACCTGTTTTCGAGGGAAATATCAAAACAGTTGAATGATGCTACATGTTCTCTTGTGGAGGGAATTATAAGAGGGATTTATGAAAGGGAATTGTGGGAGGGCAATATGAAAAGGTAAACCTAGTCAAGTTAACATCTAGTTAAATAGAAAAGAAGTGAATTTGAATCAATATTATTACGTAAACAATAAAATCGTGTATGTAGCACGGGTGTTAACTGACGGTTCTAATGATCTCGTGTTGGTCGATTTTGGTTGCCGCTAGATCATTCGAACCCTTATAACGCCAATTAGTGCATGAATAACTATTGAATATATTGTTCAGTAGTGATAATGATCTCTATACAATGGCAAAGATGTTAAGCCAATAAAATTTAGATACTTAGACAACTCTTGTTTCTTCTTTTAACAGATGATATCAACGCCGCCAACAAAATATTAAAATTGAAGGGGACTTCTCGCTAATATATTCCTCAATGAGTCCTCCCCCGCAACTACCTGGTGCCGGTGACGCATATCCCTGCTCTATTGCAAAGTCAACATTACATGTTTCCAGGACCTAGCTGTACCTGGGGCCAAAATTTTGATGACTGGGCGATGATGTTAAACATGATACGGATGATGATTGAGCAATGATCGAATGAGATGCCAGGAAAACGTGAGAACCCCGACATAGCTGTCACGAATCCATTTTGACCACCACAATTTCTCGGTAGGTATTCAGAGGCGAAATCGAGCGATATAACTATTACATACGGGTCGTCATGACTACTACATACTATACTCAGTACTGTTCAGTCAACTGAGAGTGACAACACATCCAATCGCTTCTTTAAGCCATTTTGCTCCATGGAGTGAAGCCTTAGGCTTCTAATTCCTTGTGTTGGTCGCTGTCGGGTCACGCCCCCCGTCGTTATCCGACGTTTCAGTGAGCATTTCTTGAGCGACGAATATCACTTTGTTACAATATTCACAAGTAAGAATGACATTTTACTGCTTTTTGGGTTCGTGAAATTTATCACGCTGTTCCTCGGATCCTCACACAAACGTGGTCCCGCAGTCGCGTGGAAGCGCGAATCCTCCCCAATTCACAGCAACGCACCTGCATTCACCTGCGCTGCGCGGTCTGCAGGAGGACCAGCGGCCGCAAACAGCGGCGCAGCGGGGCGCGGCGCGGCGCGGCGCGGCGGAGCCTGGCGGGGCGCGGCGGGTGCAGCGGGGCGCGGCGCGGCGGGGCGCGGCGGGGCGCGGCGGGGCCCGGCGGGGCGCGGCGGGGCACGGCGCGGCGCGTCCCGGACCGGGCGGGACGCCGCCGGGTTAAAAGGTCGGCAAACACCGGGGACCTGGCGGCACATACGCGACCCCAGCGCCAGTGACGGCGGCGGCGGCGGCGAAAGAAGAGAAGACGGCGCGCGGGGTCACGTGCGCCTTCGCGCCGCCCGCGCGCTTGTTTGCCCTCGGAGGGCGAACCGCTCGCTCACTCCTTTCTGGGGGGAGGAGATGGAAAAAAAAGTTGTTATCTCTTTACAACACCCGAACCGCCCCCGCGCTTACCAACGAGTCCGCCGCCGCGCCGCCAACCCTTCCCCTTTCTTTGGCATGTTCGTCAGTCACGCCTATCCCTTTCGGGATTCTTTATGTGTAGGTTGTTGTTTCATTGGTTCTACTTAGTTTAGCGCCCCCAATTCCCCCATACGGGGATGGGGACCAAGGGTGTGGGTGGTTGTCAGAAAGACGGGTTATTTTGTTTTCAGGTTATGGTGGGTTATTCTGTCAAGGGTGAAGGTGGGCTGGTCAATTGTTGTCCTGTCCGACTTAAAGTTTGAATTAAAGTCGGGTTGTTTTGTTGAAGGTGCGATGGGTAGTTATGGTAAGTTTTAGTGTGGAGGGAGGAGGAGGAGGAGGAAAAGAAGTTGTTATCTCTTTCCAACACCCGAACGGCCCCCGCGCTTACCAACGAGTCCGCCGCCACCCCAGCCAGCGAAGGCGCCGCGGCCGGCGGGCTGAGACCTGCGTGAGGGCGCGGCGGGGAACCGATACTCTTCGACAAACTCCTTAACACCTTCTTTCTACCGCGCGCGCGCCGCCTCCGCCGCCGCCGCCCGCCCCCCGCCGCCGCACGCCCCCCGCCGCCGCACGCCCCCCGCCGTGCCCCGCCCCGCCCGCCAGCCTCCCCCGCCCGCCGCCGCCCGCCTCCGCCGACCACCGCCGCCCGCCTCCGCCCGCCTCCGCCCGCCTCCGCCCGCCTCCGCCCGCCTCCGCCCGCCTCCGCCCGCCTCCGCCCGCCTCCGCCCGCCTCCGCCCGCCTCCGCCCGCCGCCGCCGCCCACCACCGCCCCCCACCGCCCGCCGCCGCCCGCCGCCGCCGCCCGCCGCCGCCGCCGCCCGCTGCCGCCCGCTGCCGCCCGCCTCCGCCCGCCTCCGCCCGCCTCCGCCCGCCTCCGCCCGCCTCCGCCCGCCTCCGCCCGCCTCCGCCCGCCTCCGCCCGCCTCCGCCCGCCGCCGCCCGCCGCCGCCCGCCTCCGCCGCCCGCCTCCGCCGCCCGCCGCCGCCCGCCGCCGCCGCCGCCCGCCGCCGCCGCCGCCGCCCACCACCGCCCGCCGCCGCCGACCGCCGCCGCCGCCGCCCGGAACGAGGGGTGCGGGACAGGCGGTAACGAGAATCGAAACGCGACGCCGCGCCGCCGGCAAGCGAGCGAGCGAGGGAGATCGCGGAATGGAGCCGGGCTCTTTCGCCGCTTCTCTGCCTACCACTTCGCTCCCCCTCCGCCCCGGCCCAGACTGCTCTTTTTGCTCCCTTGGCCTTGTGGCTTAAATTACTTCTGCTTCCAACCACCTTCTACAACACAAGTTAGTGATCCTCTTTCCCGCGCTCGGAATTTTTTTTTCTTCGTCTTCTTCTAGGCTTCTTGCCACATTCTAAGCCGAATCGGCAAACAGGGAAATTGGAGTGCCTGCTTGGGGTTGTACTAATGTCATATTACACTAGAACTTGCTACCTTTAAAGTATGGAATTATCTTACATTTTTTTATCTTTAGTCCAGAAAATGAAGTCGAGCGAAGTACAACATGTATCTTTATTGATCCAGGCAAATATCGCAGCCTACATTTATAATAACCCTTTAATCCAATTTTCACGTCAGCTTATTGTAAACAAACTTTTTTAATCATGAGAAACTTGATTTATCATTAATGATTTATAATTCTCACAAAAATTATAAGACTCACAAAACTCTTTCAGTTCCTCATTCTGAAAAAGAAATCTTGGCATATCGAATTTCAAGATAAATATTTTACTTATCGCTTATTTCGACTTACCGAAGTTAGAGTACTAATAAGGAGACCAGTTGAAGAAGAAGTATAATTATCTATATATTCATGTTATTAAAGGTTGAATTTATCGATATTTCACTGGATTTACTTGTCATCATTTGATTATCTCTTTTCGTGATCTTCTATGTGTTTTTTTCGTGTTTGTGTTCGTCGTTGCCCATATCCTGAAGATCCGCGCGTAACTCGAAAGGACAGTTCTTGCATTTTCTTATAGCGCAGAATCTGATGCGCCCTCCGTCAGTCAAAAGCGCAACCCGCCAGAGCAATTGGAACCATGGACGGGTTAAAGAACAGGCGTAGCCAGGCAACCGCTCAGCTGAGAACACGCGGCGAGGTGAATCCGGATTGGTGAAACTGAGCGCTTATCGGTTTTTGGCGACACAGCGCATGCGCAAAACCCGAGCACGCACAGGACTCGTATGAAGCATATATTATCTTCCTTCATACTGACAACGAGGTACGCCGCTCATATACATTATGTGATCAAAAGTATACGGAGACGTCCAAAATGGTGTCATGGTGTGGTCGTGTTTTTCATGGAGGAGAGCTTGCACCCCTTGTTGTTTGGTGTGGCAATATCACGGCACAGGCCTGCGTTGATGTTTTAAACACCTTCTTGCTTCTCACTGTTGAACAGCAATTCGGGTATGGCGATTGCATCTTTCAACACGATCGAGCACCTGTTCATACAGCACGGCCTATGGCGGAGTGGTTACATGACAGTAACATCCCTGTAAAGGGCTGGTATGCACAATGTTCTGATTTGAATCCTATCGAACACCTTTGAGATGTTTTGGAACGCCGACTTCGCGCCAGGTCTCACCGACCTACATCGATACCTCCCCTCAGTGGAGCACTCCGAAAAGAATGAGCTGCCATTCCCCAAGAAACCTTCCAGCACCTGCTTGAAAGTATGCATCCGAGAGTGGAAGCTGTCATCAAGGCTAAAGGTGGACCCTACTGAATTCCAGCATTACCGCTGAAGGGCGCCGCGAAGTGCTAAGTCATTTTCAGCCACGTGTCCTGATACTTCTGATCACATACCGCATCTTTCAGAAAACAGATGCTGTTCACAAGGATGTTCCAAGGTGAAACGATGATCAAAAGGTTCGGAAATGGTGATCTGAATTTTATTTATTACGCCGCAGCGGATAACGGGCCTTCACAAGCGTCTATCACTTTTTTGACTAGCACTACCTTCCCACTCGCTCTGCTGATTCCGTTATGATTCTAATGTTTCTGACTCCATAGACACTACACCACCTCACCGCGTCGCCTTTCCGCGGGAAACAATAACCATCCTTTCAATGCCTGTATCCGCCCTGCCATTCCATCTTAGTGGATATCATTGCCTCACCACCTCAGCCGAATGAGGCATCTCGTATGTTTGAGATTTCCTAGATCTCCAGTTCTCACCATCTCATTCCATCCCACACTACATTATCTCACCAGCACTACTAAATCCGATACTGTTCTAAACTCTAATGTTTCTATCTTCCACAAACATTTAACATCCCCCCCACCAATATATGTTTCGTCCCCACATCGACCATCAGTATTCAACCGTTTTGTTGAATTCCTCACTATGCTAATCCCCTATGTTTATCTTCCATGATAATTAAACTCCTCGCCACCAATTTTCGTCCGCTCTTCCACCCCTCTGAACCCTCTCATTCACCTTTTAGCAAGTCCCATCTACCACCATCTTTCCCGCGTCTTCGCTCTCCAGTTGAATTCCATCACGGACTACACCATCATCTCATCCACTCAGCTGAAACCATCAGAATTCTATATCTCTTTCTGTCTTCCTAGATCCAATCTATTTTTTTCCACCAATCTATTTTTTCGTTCCCGCTTCGACCTCACACAGTCACCTTTCGCGTCGCATTCACCACCCTTTACCACCCGCCCTCCCCCATCCCACCGCGGTCACCGGCACGGAAAATTCGCAGAGCTGCCACAGCAAATACGCGGGCGCTAACCGCCCCGCCGCGCCCCGCCGCGCCCCGCAGGCCCGCCCCGCAGGCCCGCCCGCGACCGCCCTCGCCCGACCCCGCCCGCCTTGTTCAGCCAGCCCTCCCGTATTCACCCGCCCGCCGTCCGGCCCCGCCCCCCTCGTTCAGCCTGCCAGACTCACCCCGCCCGCCCAACGCCCACGCCCTGCCTGCCCTCCCGCACTCATCCGCCCACCCTCCCGCACTCACCCGCCCGCCCAACGCCCGCGCCAGCTCCTGCCCGCCGCTGCCCTCCCCCGCACGCTCAGCCCCGCCCCGCCCCGCTCTGCTCTGCCCGTCGGTCACTCGCGAGCGCAACATAGCTGTCGGCTCTCGCCACCGCACAACGCGCGGTGTGTTTGCGCGCGGCGGCGCTGCGTTCGCGGCCGCGGACAGGCCATTTCCGAACGCGCCGCGATGAGCCATCACAATGGGCCTCGTGGCCCGGCGAACAAGGGAAATTAAAATATGGCGCTGTTTTCGCGCGTTGTAGCTGATTCGGCCAACATACAAACCATGCGAAACAGCGCCGCCCGCGGCTCCCGGACAGCGCGCCGCCCCGCTTCCGCGGAAATCGGTGGAAAATCTATTATTATAGCGAATTACCGAGCGATACGCGCTACGCGACAGAGGAACTTTACACAAAGCTATGCACTGCTACCTCGAACACCATGCAACCTTTTCTGTGTGTTTCACACGTTTCCCTTGACAATAATTTCCAACTAGATGTTTGAGACTGCCGAAAAAAAATTCAGAATGCGTCATGTCTGTTTTTATTCATTAGGAGACTATTTTGAGCTTAATCAAGTTACCAAAATGTGTTGGTTTCAATAGATTAGTCGCTTTACTACGATATTCTCAGTTGTTTGTCACAGTTTTGTATATTCTGCACGTATGATTTATGTGGCAGGTATCATCCATAATTATTCTCATTACCCTTTGATTACAATATCAGTAAAAGATAATATGATGCGTAATTATCTGATAAGAAGAGAAAAGATTCGTTAGAAAAATACGATAGGCTAACTGACATAACATTTTACAACACAAAGAAGCCAAATTCACACTGTCCTCTGGCGTTAATGAAATTATGATGTTGAAAATCTAACCCTATTCTAAAAACAAAGTACTCTTGAGTTGCATAAAAAACAGCGCAATGTAATGTTGAGAGACGAGAAAGTCAGAATAAATATCAATTCATATCATAGAATCATATCATAGAATTCATATCATAGAATAAAGATCAATTAATATGGGAACGACATTCAATTAGTTAAAGCTATCATAATAAACAACTCGCAGAACGTTCGCACTACCATCAGATCGAAAAATTATTACCACACTATCAGTTGGCGAGCGTTCTTAACCTCCGCTGATCTCACAACTCTACCGAGCGTTCGCACTACCATCAAATCTAAAAATTCTTCCCTTATTCTCATTTGGCGAGCGTTCGCACCCTCCGCTGATCTCACACTCGAACCTCGGTGGCGAGGTGCCTGCTTGCAGACGCGCCGGCAGAGGCGGACGCGGTACTTGCGGCGGAGGGAGCAGGAGCGGGCACACCGGAGTTGACAGCGATGTTGCGGTGGGGACGGCGAAAGAGGGGAGGAAGGCGTTGGAAGCGAAGTGCGAAGTCGCAGGAAGCGAAAAGGAGAGCGTCTGAAAGTGGAGATGCAAGAGGAAAGCGCGGGGCGGCGATGGTTAGGAGCTGCTGGCGTTTGATTGATTGATTAGTGAATCCGCGAGCGTCAACAGCTAAGGTCATTCGTCCCGTAGTGCATGTTTTTATCGCGGAAGGTGGCGGTAATATTCCACCGCTATCCGACACCAACCTACGTCCGCGCTTAAGGGGATTATCCCCAAACAGCGAGGCACCGTTCCAGCCTGGACAACTTCTAATCTCCCGACTGGTCTCCGGACAAGTATGGTTGTGTAGTGCATGTATGTATGTATGCGAGTACGGGGTGAGATAGGGCAAGGAAGAAGACGGAAAGATCGCGCGCGGTCCGTGGCTCGTTTGTTATAGAGTACTGCTCCGACATTCGCCTGGCGTTGGTCGGAGAAACCACGGATAACTACCGATCACAGCAGCCGGTCACTAGAATTCTCCTCCACACAGCGACTGGATTCGACCTAGCTGACAAGCCAGTGCCAAAAATCCTGCCGCCGTGGGGAGGCGAAACCTAGGAGCTCCAGGTCAGAGGCAGTGCAACATCAGTTTATCTCCTGAGTCACTGGTAGCTGAGGCTGCGTTGGAGCCAGGGCAAGCGGGATGGTGGGGGCCGCTTTCGCCTCCGCCGTCGCGCCCTGCTCCCTCGCCCGCGCCCGCGCCCGCGGCGCCGCACGCTGCACCGCTCACGCCGGTCGCTCCGCGACGCGACGCACAACGCAGGCGCGCGCCGAGAAAGTGGCTGCGCGGTCGCGTGGAAAGTGCCCCCACCCGCGCCCAGGGCCACATGCTAAACGCCGGAGTATTCCCACGCCCCTTTGGAAAGAGTGTAGGAGAGTTAACAGTGTCAAGGAACTATGGTTGCCTTCCTCTCGAAGATATCGCTTATCTTCAGCATGCATCTGTCATTAATATCCTCCTTCCACGTCAAAGCCCCTTGCAAACAGCAGACTTTAGAAATGTATTTGATGAAGTATTTCACATCAACGTTGTGTACAGGTACACTGTTTACATTCTAGAGATAACTTCTCATTCAGATTATGCATACTGCATAATTCTAGTGCCATTTTCTAACCGCGCCTGAACGTCACCACAATGCACAGTCACCACATCCAGTATTGAACGTCACCACAGTGACGTCACTGTAGTGACATTTAAGCTCCCGATTGGATGAAGACGTCAACATCTGATAACAGGGGCACGGTTAGAAAAATCCCACTATAGATTGTATTTTCCGGTGGGTCAGATCTCCCCAAGAGTAGTTATAATACCTTTTGAACGCTTTTCACTCTTTACTTTTTCTTCTTTTCCAGTATTTACCTGATTTCCGACATTTAAGCTCCCGATTGGATGAAAACGTCAACATCTAATACCTGCCAGAAGCACGATTAGAAAAATCCCACAATAGTATGTGTTTTTTGGCGGATCAGATCTCCCGACCAGCAGTCACAGTACCCATTGAACGCATTTCACTCTTTATTTTTTCTTCTTTTCCAATATTTACCTGATTTCGGTTTCAGTTCCATCTCGCTCTAACGAGCAATTCCGCTCGGTCTGCTGGTGGTTGCGGTTCGTTGCCCTGCCTCGCGGGCGCTGCCGACTTGCGGCCGCCGCAGCCGTGAAAGCGCTCTCCGGCGGTCCGCGCCCGTCTGCTCCCCGCAGCCACGCGACATCCGCTTCTCTCGCAGCAGCTCCGACGACGGAAGGATTGACTGGTGACTCTCGGCACGTCTCGGCACGTAGTGGTGGTGGTGGTGGTGGTGGTGGTAGTGCTAGTAGTAGTAGTAGTAGTAGTAGTGCTGGTAGTAGTAGTAGTGCTGGTAGTAGTAGTGCTAGTAGTAGTAGTAGTAGTGCTAGTAGTAGTAGTAGTGCTAGTAGTAGTAGTAGTGCTAGTAGTAGTAGTAGTGCTAGTAGTAGTAGTAGTGCTAGTAGTAGTAGTAGTGCTAGTAGTAGTAGTAGTAGTAGTAGTAGTGCTAGTAGTAGTGCTAGTAGTAGTAGTGCTAGTAGTAGTGCTAGTAGTAGTAGTGCTAGTAGTAGTAGTAGTAGTAGTGCTAGTAGTAGTAGTAGTAGTAGTAGTAGTAGTGCTAGTAGTAGTAGTAGTGCTAGTAGTAGTAGTAGTGCTAGTAGTAGTAGTGCTAGTAGTAGTAGTGCTAGTAGTAGTAGTGCTAGTAGTAGTGCTAGTAGTAGTGGTGGTAGTGGTGGTGGTAGTGGTAGTGGTGGTAGTGGTAGTGGTGGTAGTGGTGGTAGTGGTGGTAGTGGTAGTGGTGGTAGTGGTAGTGGTGGTAGTGGTAGTGGTGGTAGTGGTAGTGGTGGTAGTGCTGGTGGTAGTGGTAGTGGTGGTAGTGCTGGTGGTAGTGGTAGTGGTGGTGGTGGTGGTAGTGGTAGTGGTAGTGGTAGTGGTGGTGGTGGTTTTCAAGCGCTGAATGGCAAGATCTCCCACCAGCGCGGCTCCGTCTCAGCCTGAGCAAGCTCTGAACCCAACTGATCTCCCGACATCTGTATTGAATTGAATTGAAATGAATTGAATTGAATTGATGCCTTATTTCCCGTGGCGCGACTCAGACTGTCAGTCCCGCTCCTCAGACAGACCACCCAAATTTCGGCCAGACTTCATTTAGGTTTGAGGATGTTTTACACGCAGTAAATCTACTAACATGGGACAGACGGCTTTACTTCCCCTCCGAATGAAGGCGTACGAATTATTTATTAACTTTTCAACGAAAACTCTTGTCCAAATCTACGTACGTTAATTACACGAATGCACTAAAACATCGATTATTCGAATTCCATAAAATTGCGTTGTACCTGGCCACTTCAGTCTTCTAATAGTTTGGAGTGCCGGCATTTTGAAACTGCTGTGTCCAAATATTGAAATACTTTTTTTCTCTCTCAATCTTATTTCTTGTCTAGCTAAATGTTTTGAGAAAATCGTTCTTAACTTTCGTCATGATTTTCTTTTGCCATATCGCGATTTTTGGCTCCATGATACCACACATCTGTGCTATTGTACCATCACCAAATACAAGTCTTTGTTCACTGCACCCATAACACACAAACACCCGATGGATAGATAATTCCAGACACAAAATCCGCATTTATGTAGATATGAAAAACAATTCCAGACCTATATATTTTTGTACGGGATTCGAGAAACCCAGGTTCAGTTTTATAAGTTTAATAACAGCAATAATAGCAACAAAAATAATTACAGAACTTAACGTATTTTAATTATTCCCAATTCAAGGAATTTTATATACTAATAATACAATTCATTACGGGCAATCACTATTTAAAAATAATTGTTATAAAATAGCACCAAAGATCCATTAAGTGTTGTTTTTATTTTACCATTTTGTATTTATTCACTCATTTTCTTTTCTTCAAGTTCCTTCGCCAGCTCCGTTCGCATCATTTCAGTTCCTAGCAGCCCATTGAGCCTGCAACCGCAGTGGCCGATCCGGTTTGCGCGCTACGGCGTCTCACGCTTGGTAGAGTGTTCCGCGCCGCAGGACCGGCTCCCGCGTGTGGGCGGGCGGGCCGGTCAAGACGGACATGCTGCAGGAGATACGGGGCTTCGTCTGGCTGCCAGGACTTGCTGCACGTTCGGTTACTTAACTAGCGGGGCGTCTCGAAAGGGTAAGTGTCTCCACATTACACACACATTTCAGACACTTGGTGTGAAGAAGTTGGTGAAAGAAACGTTTCTTGTTACTATCTTTCATTCTGTCTTTATACTAATATGAAGACACAGTGAATGAAAATTCATTTCAAGTTGATTTAAAGCAAAGCCAACAAACACATTATTTATTTCAAGTGTTGCTAATATTACCCTCGCGGTTTAGCTTATTGGTCAGCGTGGTCGCTTTCCATAACGTGACCCCGGGTTCAATTCCTGCTCTGGGAAGATTATAGTATGCGTTTTCCTTGCAATGTCAAATATGTTGCTGTGTGACGATGAGAAAACTCGCTTCTCAAGTCGAGAAGACCCCAGAATACAGGATAGGGATGTCTTCATGCTAACCACACGTTTCCCCTTAAACCAGTCGCGAGGTCGGGACGCTACTGGTAGGTCCTGGCCCGTTTGCGGGCTGTGCGCCAAGTACAGACAGACATTTATTATTATAAATGTCGAGAGAGTGATATTATTGGGAACAAATATTAGCACCATACACCCTCGTTCGTGGAAGCAATATTCTTGTTGAATTTTCAGGAGCAGTTCAGGAGCAGAATGGAGAAACAAATTTGGTTCGTTAGAAAATTATCTAATGACATATACTATAACCAAATTGATGCTTATCTTTTTCAGATTTATAGCAGGCACGATGAAAATATTTTTCAGTTCTGTAATTTAAATATTCCATTCCTTTCTTTATCCGGCATAAGAACTCAAATCGTATCAGAGGTTCCCCTATAATGAGTTTGAAATTCTCCCTTCGCTCATATTCTTTCTTTTATTAGCATTTCATACATGATAATTTCAAACAAAATCATTTTACAGCTTTTAAGTGAAAAAATGTAAGAAATATAGGGTAAAAGTAAAAGTCTAAAATGAACTAAAGGAATATTAGCTAGACTAAACTACTCGGTAATCTCATTTAGTTATCAACCACAAATTCAAAAAAATTAACTTAACACTTTAATTCGCATTACGAATGCCTTATCTAGGGAAAAGTGTACATCGGTCTGGTGTGATCTCCAAAACGCACAACCCAAAACATTCTTCAAAATCTGCTGATGCGGGTTACAAGCAATCCGCTTACGTCGGACAATATCTCCGACAGAATCGATGGAATCGCTGTCCAGTGGCACGTGTTTGCATGATCAAAGCCTCCTGAATGGAAACGAGAAAGTGAACGGAGCGGGCGAGCCCTGACCCAGAGAGCACGGGCGGCGCGGAGGGGCGGCCCAGTAATCCAAAAACAAATCAACTCTTAACGAAAAGTATACGCAAGTAGATTTACAGATTATTCCGAGACATGTGATGCACAGTCCTTTATTGCCCAAATTTAATTCTCTGTTTTGCTTTATTGCGAGGATGCGGGTTCGGTCCGCGTGTAGGTAGGTCGACGAAAACAGGAAAATAAAACCAAACATGGATTTCGAACGTAAATCAGAACAGACTAAATAAGCCCGGGACAATTGGAAACGGAATACTAAAATTTGATTAGAAAATCTTCTAGAAGTGTTTAGTCTCTTACAAGCCGGCAATCGAGTATAGCACGCTGATGCTTACTTTCCTTGGAAATGAAATGACACTTCGTAATTAATTTGGTTAGAAGGGGTATTTGGTAGTTTTCCTTTGCCTATCACGTCTTAATCTCTAAATTATAGTATTCCTGTAATGTAATGGGTCAAAAGTCACGTCCAAACTCACGCTACAACAGCCTTAACTTTTCATTTCGACCAAAATCTTAAAATTAGGACAGAAAATAATTCAACAAAGAACTAAGAGCCTCTCACAAAATGCCCGCTAAAAACTTAATGGTAGTCAAACTCGAGGCAATATTTGTCCTTCGTGGGGAGTTCAAAACGTTAAAAAGAAAATCTTTGCATGCAACATTTTGTTCATGAAACAAATACTGTAATTTGGCCTCATTTTCACCTCGATCTCACGTGAAGAATGTGATATCAATAATTTGTGATTCTCTTGTGACTGCAAATGTAAAATTAGTTTGTTTAACATTTACAACTGCGAAAATTCGGGCATAAACTGAATTCATAATGTAGATTTCAATCGATGGAGTTATCTTTATATTTCGAGAGGCGCTTTTGCGTCCTAGAGCTTCCCCTAAAGCAAGGGTCAAACAGATTCACAGTCGAGGCTTCAGCAAGAAAACACAGGCAGCGAGGCCTGCGTGTAAGCACCGGCGGCGCCCTAAAAATTAGCCAATTAACATACCCCCTCCCGGGCGCGGCGCCCCCCCTGGGGCTGCGCGTCGCCGGGCGCAGGCCACGTAACGCGCGGCCTCCCGCTGCATTTGCATGGGGTGGCGGCGGCGGTGAAGGCGGCGGGGACGCCGCGGCGCGCCGGCAGCGGTGGTAACAGCAAGGGCGGTAGAGTTGGGGTGGTAGTGTGGTGGTGGTGGCGGCGGCGGCGGCGGCGGTGGTGGTGGTGGTGGTGGTGGTGGTGGTGGTGGTGGTGGTGGTGGTGGTGGTGGTGGTGGTGGAGGAGGAGGAGGAGGAGGAGGAGGGGGGAGGAGGGGGAGGAGGAGAAGGAGAAGAAGGAGACGGTGAAAGTGGAGGACGAGGAGGAGGAGACGGTGAATGTGAGCAGTGTTGGCGGGGGCGCTAGAGTCGCTGTCGAAGCTGGAAGCGGCGGAGGCGAGGTTGGTGGCATTGCAGGAAGTAGTGATGGTAGCGGTGGAGGCAATGACAGTGTCAGTGATGGCGGAGGGGGCGATGGGGTTGACTGCGGCCCGTCGCTTTGGCGGCAGCAGTGAAGGGAATGTGCGGGGATGGGAGTAGTGTCGGGATGTCGGGAGGTGGTGAAGATATGGCAACGCAGGCCCCGGAGAGAGAAACGGGAGAGATGTGGTGTCAGCAGGGATGGCGGCAGGAGCAGAGGCGGCGGCGAGGACGCGTTGGTGGCGGGTAATGCTGTTGCTGCTGTGACGGCGGCGGCAGCGGAGGTGGAGACGACAGCGTCGATGCCAGGGGAAACGGCAGCAGCGGGGGCGGCGCAGCAGGCAGGCGAACAGGCGGCAGCGGTGACGACAGGGCGCGGGTGCATCAGCCGCTAGCCCGCATCACTGCCCCCCTCCCTGCTCCCCTCCCCTCCACCACATGCCGGCCGCTGCTTCCACAAACCCCGTCCGTTCCGCCGGCGCTGCTGCGTTTGCGAGAAAAAAAACTTTCTCCGCCCGCACTGCCGCCGCTGCCACGGTTCGCCGCTGCCGGCGCGCCGCGGGCATGAAGTGGGCTACGAAGGAGAGGCGCCCACATTCACACGCAGACGTAAAGCGACCTTAGGGCCAAGGCGTCTTCAAATGTAGTATTTCGCAGGTTGTTTCTAATTTAGAAGAAATGTAATTGGTTAATCAAAGATGAATTTGATAAATACATTATGAATTTTTTCCGGGTGAGAAATTTCTTACAAGCGTTTAACCAAAATAATGTATCAGCCTGAAGTTAAAGAAATAATATATGTCTTAATAATTGTTTTCATTGTATGGAAACTACTCAACAATAACAAAGAACATACATTAAAAGCTGAATGTGTTTAAAATGAATCTGACTCATCAATTTTGACGCCATAAATATTAGGAATTCCGCGAGTGAATCAGGAAGTTTGTAGGTTGGTTAATCAGAAACTTTTATTATATTCTTCTTGTCATAAATTACTTATTCTAAAAATATGTTTCCCCCCTCAAAAAACGTGTCTCTCAACATTTTTTTTTTTTTATTTAAATGGCATCGCAGTAGATTTAGTAATGAGACCAAGAGACACGTGTGCTTCTACATAACACCGGATGACTTAACTATTGGTATTTATATTCCGAGAATATAGAATCTACACCGAATGGCTGCTTGATTTCTGATTAATAGGAAAACAAACATTTAGAAATAATGTCATTTATTCTAGAAAATAGTGCAAACGATAATTAAATGAGCAATTGAAGAATTAAAACAAAAGTAGCACAAATCAAAGATGTGCAAGAGCGACCAGAAAATAAAAGTGTTGACCGATGCTCACTTCCTTAAAAATTTAGATATGATAGTCAAAAATGTATTGCTATGATACACGTATATATTTTTCGTTTCTAAGAAATAGGTGTCTTTTTTTGCCAGGTGTGCTTCACCACGTAAATATGATGTATAGTGTGAGAATAAGACAACTGTTAGGTTTTATTATCACAACTTCGTAATTACATACACAAAATGTGCAAAAATACCCATGAATGCAGCACCTAGCTTCTCACTCCATTTTTATCGAGAATATTATACAAATTCTTTTCGTTCGTTTGGGTGAAGTACGCTAGAAGCTAGCAGTGGCGTAATGCAGAGGCTGCAACGCGGGCCGCGGCGGCTCATTCGCTCAGCTGCATTGGCCGAGTGGCGCGCGGTTTGGAGGGGGGGAGGAGGAGGGAGTACAGGACAAGGAGGCGCGGGGGAGGCTGCAGGTCCGGATCCGCCAGCTGCGCCCAGTCAGCTGTTGCGCAAGCTCTGTGCTATGCAGCGGCCGCAACCTTGCCGGCGCTGATTCAGCGCGCGGTAGGTCATTCGACGGACTTGCAGATTACTTCGGCTATCGCTCTTTGCAAGCCAGTTTCTCGACGCGTTCTCACTTTCAACAATCAAGAACCGTACACTGATAACACGAATATGATCAAAATATAAACATTATATGTCGAATTTGTCTGTTGTCGTTTATGTGGTAAATCATCGCGACCGGTAGAGCGGTTTGCACTCGTGGTGCGTTGCATTAGTCAAGTTTGCAGGTTTGCATTAGTCAGGTCCTTGTTCTGGTTATCACGAAGAGAGAACAAGAGGTGCACGTCTACGTTGTGCAGCATTTTAAAACTTGGTATTATGGTTAATATATACCTTACTCAAATAGAAATTTTTAAGAAATTCGTGTACAATTTGCTGGTGAATGCCTTTGAAAATGTAAAACAAGCTATTTATTATCGTGTCTTTCAAATCGTTACTCCCATTACTCGTTCGTAAAACGGCGTGACCATCTTCACCTTCTTTTGGTTACTAAAAGTGTGTTTTTGTGGATTTCCTCCAAAGGCGACGTAAAGTAAATGCTTTACTATTACTTCTAGGCTGTCCGGGTGACGCCGCGTAATGGACTCGAGCCGCGGAAGCCTACGTGTACGTAAAGTAAATGCTGACTATTATCGTTCGATGTCGTGATGTTTACTTTGATGAGTTCTGAGGTAAAGTATTTTCGCCTCGCTTTGCTTCTAATAAAAGCCCAAAATATTTTTACTTCAGTTAACTAGTTTATTTTTATCAAGAAATAATTTTCTGGTCTTTTATGATACCATTATTTCAGAACCTGAGTATTAGCTTCGTCTATGTGTTCCTATTACTTAAATGTATTCTACTTTATAGAAAATAAATAGATATTCTGTGCAACATTTATAAGGGATTGTTATCCTGAAATTCAGACTGTGAAAGTATCTAATAAATAATAAACAGAAAATTGCACGAAACAGAAACATATACTGAACATTATTATGAAACCAAGTATTGTACTTCATGGCCAAGTAGAAAGAACCATTTCTCTAAATCGATATTACATCCGACCGATAAAAGCACTGAAACCTTAATAAAGTACAGGAAAATCTTTAGAACGATTCTGAATAGAACGTAAATTCAATAAATAACAAATGCATAAGAAAATTACAGCTACTCCGCGTTCTACGTCATCCTTATCTCGCTTAAATTCCCTTAAAATCGCTTTACGTCCCTACAGCATTATTAGCGGGATATATATAGGCTCGGGTGGTAAATCGCTGTTTTTGTTTGGGATATCAATTTCGCCGGCGCGCGCGCGCTCCAGATCGAGTTCCGCCGCCAGCGCCGGTGGGAAATTGGCTCCCGAGGATCAGGCGGAGGCGGCGGGTGGGCGGGGCGGCGGTGGAGGGAGGCGGAGGGCGGCGACGACGAGGCCCGTGGCGCCGGGCTAAGGCGCGGGGCGTGATCGACGGTGGCAGCGGCGACACGGGAAATGACGACGCAGAGATACGGAGAGGCCGCGAAGAAACATTCGGGAACGATGACTTGGGGGCGTGGCAGCGAAAGGAGGAGAAAGAGGGGAGGATGACGGAGGTGGAGGAGGAGGGTGTCAGACGTGATCGAAAGTGTCAGCGACGGCGTGGAAAATGACTACGGCGCTCGCGGCGTCGGAGAACGATGGTGTTGTCCGGGAAATGACTGGGGGGGGGAGAAGTGACGACGAGGCGACAGAGGCATCGGGCGTGATCGAAGGTATCAGCGACGACGCGGAAATCGACCAAGACAGGAGTTGGCGGCTTCTGAAAACATCCAACAGGGATGGCATCGGATGAGGCTGCAGTGGCGCGAGATGAAGATAGGAGCCGGAGGTGAGATGCAGAGAGCTATGACGGTGGCACCGCACGAAGGTGCCAGGCGCGATCGGCGAACGTGTCAGCGACGAAGGTCATGTCGGAGACGGAAAACGACAGCGAATGACTGGGCCGTAACGACGACGAAGAAAATCCGGGATCGTTGACTGGATCAGGAATGACTGGACGCGTGGCTGCAGAGGATGGGGAAGTCGCGACGCGGCGGTCAAGTTAGGCTAGGATTGCCAGCCTCGATCGAAGGAATCAGCGACAGCAGATGACTTCAGTGGGGCGTCGGCGACACTTCCGGGAGCGACAGTATAGATGGCGAAGGGCTGCGGCAGGCCGCTGCGAATAACTGAGCTGATTGCTGGTGAATGGCTGCGAGGGATGTGACGAGGTGGCAGGAGTATTCGGCTATTTTGCCAGTCAGAGGAGACGGCGTTGCCGGAGGAGGACCTAGACAGGAGATTCGGCACGGCTTCGGAAAAATTCTATAGTGAAGGCATCGTCTCAGTTACAGGTCGGGATGATACTACAGTGGTGGAGAGGTGAGACGTGCGGCATTGACGTCGGACTAAGGTGTGAGGCATGATCGAAGGTGTTAGCGACAACATGAGAGGTGACGTAGGCGGAAGATCAAGGATCTGAAGAAATCTCCTTCGGCTGTGGCGTGGGCAGGGGAACAAATGGAGGAGAGGATGCGATGCAGAGAGAGGGAAGGTGACGACGAGACGGCGGCGGCATGGGCCCAAAGTGCCAGTCGTGTGGAAAGTGTCAGCGACGGCGTTGTCTGGTGCTAGAGATACGGAAATTCGCGATGTGGTGGTGACAGACGCCAAAGTCCCCAGGTGTGATGGAAAAACTCAGGGAGGTCCACGAATAACGATGACTAAGCCGCATGACAACTGGTTAGGAAAAACAACCGATAGCAAAGACCTTGGATGGAGAATAGCGACAGAAAACGATTAACAAAGATAAAGCGAATACATAGCTTTGGCAATGATTACCTAGGGCGGTGATGGCAACATTAGTTGTGTTGGAGTACGGACATGTAAGCAATACTTAAGCCATCTGGTGCTTTTGGCTTCGTTCTTCATACACAATACTATGCCATATGAAACAATCTGTTCTGTACAGGCCTGTTGTCGGCGACGCGTTCGGTGATGTTACGATAAAGATCATTAAAAAACAACATTAGTTATTTACTTTGGCGATGTTTATCCACAAAATTCCACAGAATACGTTTATTGTACTTCATGTAGTTACCACATTCATCTGAAAATGTCTGTGTACAGTCTGTCTACAGTCTGTTTCACATATCTAGTTCCACACCAAAAAATAGTTTGCTGTTATCCACGGTTTTTCGAAAGTCCTTTATCCTTTGATTTATTTACAGTGTCCTTTGACAGTTCATCAGCTATTACTGCGTCATCCAATTAGGAGATTGAAAGTCATCATAGTGAAGTCATCTTAGTGACGTTGAAACTGCCGATTGGATGACACCGTAACAGTTGATGAACTATGAAATGACACTAAATAAATCGAAAAATAGTTATATATCCCGAAATAGTTTGCGGTTCCCCACGGTGCTTCGGAAGACCTGTAGTTGGGAAGCGCCCTTGCTGCGGCTGTGGAATTGCGCGGAGCGGAGCGGGAGCGGGAGCGGGAGCGGAGCGGGAGCGGAGCGGGAGCGGAGCGGGAGCGGAGCGGAAGCGGGTGCGTCTCGTCGAGAAAAGCGCCGCGGGAGTGCGCGCGGACGAATCGGGTCGCGCCCTCCGGGGCTCGAACTGCAGCGGGAGTCGATAAGCCGGGGCGGGGCGGGGCGGGGCGGGGCGGGACGGGGCGGGGCGGGGCAGGGTGGGGTGGGGTGGGCGGGGCGGGACGGAGCGGGGCGGGGCAGTACTGAGCGTGGCGGAGTGTGTAAGGTCGGAGTGGGGTGGAGTGGGATGGGGTGGGGTAGGTTGTGGTGGGGTGGGGCGAAGCGGGGCGGAGCAGGGGGACCGGAGCGCGGCGGGGCGAGGCGAAGCGGGGCGGGGCTAAGTGCGGCGGGGTCAAGCGAGGCAGGGCGGGAGAGGGCGAGAGGGGGCCGGGCTGGGGCGTGGCAAAGCGGGGCGGGATATGTTGCGTGGGGTGGGGCGGTGCAGGGCGAAGCGGGGCGAAGCAGAGGGGACGGAGCGCGGCGAGGCGAGGCGTGGCGGAGTGTGGTTGGGCGAAGCGGGGCGGGGCGGAGCAGGGGGGAACGGAGCGGGGCGGAGCTCGGCGGGGTGGAGCGAGACGGGGCGGGAGAGGGGGACGGAGTGAACCGAGGCAAAGCGGGGCGGGGAGGAGAGGGGCGGGGTCGTGTGAGTCAGCACGGGGCGGTATGGGGCGAAGGGGGCGGGGCGGGCGATCGAATAGCGTTAACGCCACGCGCCAGCGACATCCATAAGAGATGAGGTGGCGCTCCGCCCCCAGCGTCCTAATGCCAATGCAAAGCGGTTGCCGCCTCGGGCGGGCGGGTGCTCGAGGGGGCATAGGGCGTCACCGCCGCCGCCGCCGCCAGAGATACTCGCGACTGTTCCGTTCGTTGCCGCGGGCAGGACGATGACTCGTTGCCGTGACACGAGGAGGTGAGAATGTACAAATGCCGCAAGCGTGCGCAGAGAAGCAGGGGGCGTGCCCTTTGATAGAGGAACATCGTAGCGTAATAAAATGTTATTCCCTTAAATAAGTTCAATCATTAATTTTACACACATTTTTCTCCTGACAATTTGGGAAACTGTTTACTTTTCGGGTAAGAGACACTACAAGCCACCCGGCAACCGGGGCGATTAAATGATTGTAAATAAAATATAATCAATTATATTTTTTAATTAAACCATAAAATGTATAATTTAATTATCTTTGTAATGTATTTTATGCATTTACGGGTTACATAACGGGTTACATAGGGCTTCGATCGCGTTTGAACCCACCAACTTGGGTATAACAGTCGATACGCTAAACGTTACACCATCGCCGCCACTATTTTTAAATCCTATATATCTCCTTCCATCCTATATACCAGCCTTTGTATGATGGCACAGAGGACTCACGACATTTTGTCGATTAGCACAAGGGCCTCCCGGTTCCCCTTCCTCTGACGCCGCCGGTCGTTCCGGAGATGGCGACGGCGGTGGCGACGGAGCCTCTGAGCGGTGACGTAAGCCACTAAAGCAGGATGCATCACGCTACTCGTCAAGAAACTGTGGGACATGCACGCGCGCTCACGTGTTCCCAATGGGCATTTCATAACTCGACTCCTTTTACCGTCGACATCGCGGAATTCAGGCGGAAAAACGAAATACACAAACGAAATCAGCTTTCTTTGGTAACTTCTTAACCATCTGGTGATAGTAATAATTTTATTAACAAATCTTAATGACTGAATGACTTTGCATTAAAATCACTGTGAGTGAAGATATAATTTCCATGCGTAACTTTATATTCGTTATCCGCATAAGATTTTTCCCAAGATGGGGGGGGGGTATATTGAATGGATAATTGGAAGATTGTTAAGTCTTCAATATTGTTTCAGGGGTGAGTTAATATGTAAGTGAGCTAAACACCTGCTCAGAGCTCTCGATAAAGAAGGGGCCCTAATCATTTTTAACATTTTTTTATTGATTTATAAATCATTAAAATATTTTAATATTGATTTTTTAATGCAAATATATATGTTTTTCCTTACTAGTTTTGAATTCACAAGTTCAATATTTCAGCATTATTAGACAACTCTTGAGCTTTGTAATGCTTAAGGTCTCTTAAGTCATTAATACAGCCCTGCTCCCATCTTCGCCATCTTCCTAAAACTATAATTAATGCATATAAAAACCACCAAATAATGAAATGCGCTTGAAATTAAAGCAACATACCTCTTTCAACAATGGTCAACGGTTTCTGTATATTGAGGAAAATCAAACAAATTTAATGCGCATATAATGTACACATATTGATTTTCAATCGTAATTTAATAACTGCGAGTAGAGACTCGTAACATTTGTTAAAAGTATTACCAAGGATACACATTATTTCTTCTTTCTGTTTCGAAACTTCTTTTGAAAGAGATTTTTTTCCACAAGGGAAAGGCCGAAGCAGAACACACGTATAGTGATGCTTATCTCTAAACCAAATTGTTCCCAACTCAACTTTTTTGGGTCGTTCAGCACCCAAATATAAGTTTCAATACTTTCTCCGAAAAAGATCTCGTTTCTACAGTCGCGCACCAGCTGTTGTACTTCAACAGGGGAAATAACACTAAAATTACAGCAAGAATATCCATATTGTTAATGCGACTGAAAAAATTAAAAAAAACAACAACAGCGTAATACATGCAACGAATAAACGCACACAAAAACTAAAATATCTCAGCCCTCGTCCCTAGAAAGAAACCGTGTGGAGAGAACTCGCCGAAATTTCAGTGACTAAAACAGCACCGCGTTATTTTTTTTATTTTTTGTTGTTTTTTTTCTCGTTCGCCCGGGGACTCCATCCCATTTGGCTTGATGCAGCGCAATCGCCCGGCATATGGCAATGGCCGCCCGCCCGCTGGCCGGCCGGAGGGGCCTTGTATTCTTAATGCGGCCGCGCGGCGCGCCGGGGTGGGGTAGATTGCGCGCCACACGGCCTGTTGGCAACGGTTCGAGATTGAAGGGTGAAGGTAGCGGAGTAGCGCGGGGGCGGACTTGGGAAGAGGAGTTGGGAGCTGGAGTGGAATGATCGTATGGAGGAAGAAGGCGGTGTGGTGTAGGCGGCCTGCGGAGGTGTGGAGACTACGCTGGTGGTTAGACGTAGGTGTGGAGACTACGCTGGTGGTTAGACGTAGGTGTGGAGACTACGCTGGTGGTTAGACGTAGGTGTGGAGACTACGCTGGTGGTTAGACGTAGGTGTGGAGACTACGCTGGTGGTTAGACGTAGGTGTGGCGACTACGCTGGTGGTTTGACGTAGGTGTGGAGACTACGCTGATGGTTAGACGTAGGTGTGGAGACTACGCTGGTGGTTAGACGTAGGTGTGGAGACTACGCTGGTGGTTTGACGTAGGTGTGGAGACTACGCTGGTGGTTAGACGTAGGTGTGGCGACTACGCTGGTGGTTAGACGTAGGTGTGGAGACTACGCTGATGGTTAGACGTAGGTGTGGAGACTACGCTGGTGGTTTGACGTAGGTGTGGAGACTACGCTGGTGGTTTGACGTAGGTGTGGCGACTACGCTGGTGGTTTGACGTAGGTGATGTACGGTTAAGTGGACCGCTGGAGTTAATACGTTACGCAGGAGATGGTCATGCGATGAAGTAGATGAGATAGCGTGAGCGTGGGTTGCCAGACGTGGTGTCACGAAGGGAGAGAGAAGGTGGGACAGTGATGTGCCTAGAGTGGTCCAGGGATATGCGAGGAGTGTGTGAATGGGGAGGAAGACTTTCGCCACAAGCGTAGTCAGGTAGTAGTAACAGTTTATTACCAGCAACGATCGTCGCAGGATCGCACAGAAGGCAATGTAGGATCGGTGGAACATCGCGTCCCGATGTGGAAACGCAGGGAGTATGTGGGAGCAGCTGGGTTTTGGAGAGGGGAGAAGCGGCTCGGGGGTAGGGTGTCATGATTGGAGGGAGGCGCATGGGCAATGCAGAGAATGACCCAGGTGCTATTCGTGGAAGGTGAGGAAGGTAGCAGGGCGAGAATGGGGTAATGTGGGTGACGTGGGACCGCTGTGAACGTGGCATGGGGTAGCGCCAGAGTATTGTGGTGGTGGCACGGGGACACCGACAGCCGGCGTGGGCATTGCATGATGGGGTAGGTAGAAATGTGGGATTAGCCCGACTGTGATTTGGGGATGGCGTACGGGTGATGTGAGGAGGCGCAATAGTGAATAGGGCGCGGCAAGAGGGCAGAGGGACGACGTGAAAGTCGCACAATGTTGCCGCAGAGTTGTTGGCGCGGAAGCAACACGCAGGGTGAGAGGGCGTGGGAGTGAAGAATGGGTTAGTGGTGGTGAATGGTGAATGCGTGTGTTGGTCAATGATCAATCGGGAGCGGTGAAGTGACAGCGATGTGAAATTTGTACGATGATTCTGGGATGATGACAGAGATAGTTCCGGAATGATGTTGAAGGAGGCGCAAAGGCAGCGTGAGACGAGTGTTTTTGATTGATTGATTAGTGACACCGGACGTGTCAACGGTTCAGGTCAATATTCCCGTAAGTGTAGTGTATTTTCTTTGCTCGTGCTGTGGCGGGCGTCTTCTCCCGCTGAATGACGAGATCCGGCGTCGACCTACCGTCAGCTAGCGGGATTTTCCCAACCAGTTATCTCCCACAAGCGTGGCACCGCCCCAGCCGGATCGAGCACTAAGCTTCCGTCAGTTGTGTGCGTGGTAGTATAGTGCTTGTTAGTGTAAGGGTGCGTAAGTAAGGGGTAAATAGGACAAAGAATGAGAAGGAAAGATCGCGCGCGGTCCATGACCCGTTTGGTAGGAACTGCTCCGGTATTCGTCTAGTATTTATCATAGAAACCACGAAAAACTACCAATCAGAGTACCCGGATGATAGAATTCACCTCCAGACAGCGACAGAACTGGACCTAGCAATCAGGCTAGTGCTTAAAATCACTATTGGGACTCGAGCTTTGAGACCTTCCGGGGAGAGTTACTGCAGTGACATCGGTTGATTCCCTGAGCCACATCCCCCGAATGGAAATGTGGGATAAACAGGGCGGTGGCGAGGGAACGGCGTAGGAATGCTGCGGAGAGGTATATCGGGGGCGGCGAGTGACAGCGAGAGATAGCGTGGAGGTCACCCGTCGCCGGTGCGGGGGAGGGGGTCGGGGGTTTACGTGTGGTGATGCGGAGTCGGTGCGCAGGCGGCGACAGCGGGAAGGCCAGCGGCCCGGCGCCCGCAGCGAGTGCCCGGCTGAATGTTTCATCCGCGCCCTTCCTGCCGGACACGCATAATAACACCCCGCGTGCGAGTAATTGAAGTTAAATTTTAACGCGCTCCGGCTCTCTCCCGGCCGACTGCAGTCCCAGCGCGTCCCGCCTCCACCACTGCCTCTAACGCCGGGCCCGCGCGGGGCTTGAACCAGATACTGTTTATTCCCGCGCGCACACACGGCCGCGTAAGTTACGGGTTTAAGCCTTGGTCAGCTCACGGCAGCGTCTCATTTTTTTTCGTCCGGCAGTGTCCCAAAAAAATGTTTCTATTTCAACTAATGCAAATATACTCTTACGACCTAGGCTGGGTAGGAACGTGATAGCGACAGCTCTGCGCCAGGGCGGGCGCAGTTTTTTTTCGGGAGCGAATGCGCCTCTGCGCTTCAAATCTGCCTCGCAGCAGGTGTTCAAAAAGTCGCTAGGCAAAGAGCTGCACCAGATAAGCTCAAAGTAATGTGCGCGTTCCTTCAAGCTCTAGTGCGCAGGCTGTGTCTGCTGTTTTATTCTGATGACTGTGCACAACACAGCTAAAAGCTGAAGGCGGTAATCGTTCGTTTTAAATCGGCAAGCGCCATTGCATATTAGTAACATACAATGTAATTTGTCTCCGAACTCCAAAGCGTGGTATATACAGTAGTGCCAAAGTGTGCTATTGGCAGGTGATCTTTCAAAGCGTATAAATTTGTGAATTGTAGCAGAAATTTTTTATCGTATTATGGCAACAAAATCATAACAATTATTTCATCAGCAATCAGTTAAAATGTAGTCATTCAGCGGAGATCGCAATCATCGAAATAATGTGCCAGACGTCAGGAGAAACAATTGAATACCCGTAGGAAAGAAGAATAAAAATGATACAATATAATGGAATGCCATCTCTGGAAGATTTGAAAGAATAATTGTGAAATGTTCCTTTTTGAGCAAATATATATTTCGTATAAATATCAAACATTAGATCGTTCAGACTGTGTCTTCTTTAGTTTCTACACAGTCGCTTCAATCTGAGAACATGAATGCTCTAGAAGACATAACTACATTAATTTAATTCAATTAATACCTAAATTAAAGGTAGATTTAAATTAGACCTATTTGCCGTTGGTTAACGGTAAACAACACTTTAGAACTGAGCTACGATAAAGCTTACATTTATTCTTACATAAATATTCGATAATTTGAATTCCCAAATATCTCAAAGTTGTTCATTATACTCTAACTTTGCTACACAAACCCATGTTACCAAAGGTGAACTTTCTTTTTTTTTCTTATTATATCTATCAACAAGTTGGTTGGAAGTAATCCATTCACGGATACCAAATAATTAAAAAATGGAAAAGTAGCAACAAAAAATGGAAATGTTAAAGGCAATGGCAATAACTGAATAATACTCGTAGATATTTATCAAACCTGAAGGGGCAATTCTAAAATAACATTATTATAGATCCCTTACAATTCGAATAAAACTAGATTTGATATATCTTGTGATTCTTAAGTACGAGTTAGTAACCATAGAGAGGCTTTGTACTCTTACTGTGTTACTGATTTCAGGATTATGTTAGTTATAATCGAATATGATAGAGCCCATCAGTTCATTCGACAGCGCAATACGAGAGAGTAATGTATTTCCTGATGCATCCAGAATAACTACGGACTTGTCGAAGTAGTGCCGGTACACGAAATTAGGTTCAATAATTAATTTCTTGCGAAACATTTCGATTCAATGGAATCAGTAAACGAAATAATAATGATGACAATCATTTTCTTTCTTTACAAAATGTAAACTGACTAGGGTGAATTTCACCTAAGTTTCGTAAATCTTACAACTTTTGTAATTAGTTTCATATTCCTCACACAGCATGTTGTTGAGGGCATACAACAGATTGTTACTGAACAATCCACAGAACTTTTACAATCACAGATAGTTTGTTTGGCATAAGTCTAAATGCAAAGAAGAACTTCTGAGTAACCAAAAACTATAGACCACTGCCATAAGACTTATACTTGTAGCTGAAGAATATTTTTAATAAGAACTATTTAAAAACGACAAAATCAATCACTCATAAAATCTCCATTCTCACAAAACCCTTGTTTTGTCTACCTTAAAAAAGAATTGGTTTAAAATTCTCACTTACTCTCTATATTTCTAAATCAGATCGTTTTCGCGTTTTGTAACAACTCTAATGTACGCTATCAGTATGATATTATTACTTTCTGATCCCACAGGCACAGCAATCACAAAAATATCTGTTTCTCTCGGGACGGTCATTCCGAAGAGTCGGCGAAGAAAACTGGCATTCATTGGCGCATATTTACGCCCGCCGGCGGCATCGACATTTATCGAGGCCTGGCAATACATTAGCCCCGAGGTCCCGAGTAAAGGAGCGGAGAGGGCGGGGGAGGGAGGAGAGGAGGCGGCGGCGGCGGTGGCAACGGTAAGGACCGGAGAGATAGCCGAGGTCGTTTATTCGCTCCAGGCGGCTCGACTCACGTATCCAGGCCGCGCGCGATCGTTAAGTAGGGCTTTATTGTGGCGAGGGCGACGGGAGCTGCTGAGGAGGCGAGAGGAAGAGGCCAGAGGGACCTCGTAAGAGGCGGGAAAGGATTTGGGCATTGTGAATGATGGGAACGGAGAAGGCGCAGGATATATGAGGACGAAAACTAATGCAAATAAACAAATAAGGTGTTGGGGGAGAATGGAAGAATCAACTCCGTTGGAGGATAACGAAGGGACATCGGGGGAAGCACAGGATGCAACACACTAAAGAGGTAAAAAAGGAAGCTGCAATCAGGATGAAAACAAGAACACGGAAATTAAAATATAATGGCTAAAGATATGGCGAGACGAGTACGAAGGTGATGTGCAAAATGTAAAAAAAAAGGGCATCGGAGCTAGAAAGAGAGAATGCTGGAAGGGAGAGTCGAGAGGGGAGAAATGGACAAAGCAGTAGAGCAGCAAGAAAGGGAATGGGATAGCAGAAATGCCGCTGGTAACAGTGAATGGGCATCAGAGAGAAAACGCAAGTATACATTCGGAATGCGAGCAAGCGAGGAAAGCTGATATAGATATTGTGGTGAGTTTTCGTTGGCATTTCCAATGAAATAATTATATGCGTCGTCATTGCCAACAATATTATTTATTAAAAAAGCAGTTTTCGATGGCTTAGCCATCATCATCAGTTTTATGCTGTATGGATGCCAGTGGTAGTCGTTTTTGTGTCTTCCATACAGCGGAAAACTGATGATGATGGCTAAGCCATCGAAAGCTGCTTTTTTAATAAATAATATTGTTTGCAAAGACGACGCATACAATTATTTCAGAGGAAAACTGATATAAAATAACAAGCGAAATGAAGGTAGGAAGGAAAAAGCACAAAAGGGGTATGGGAGGAGCACCAAAGACCGAAAAGGGAATACATCCTAAAACCCGATTGGCCCAGAGGTAGAGATAGGAACACTGTAACCAAAGCAACGAGGTTTGGGCCGCGTGGATGGCGCACGGGAAAGTGGAAGCTGGATCGAGGGCGGCAGAGGCGGCGGGGGCGGCGGGTCGAAGGCCGCGTTGCGGGCCACGAGGCATTCAGGGCCCCGCTCCGGACCGCTAACAAGTTCGCCTATCGCCTCCCCGATCGGCAAGATACTCCCCCCCCCCCCAAAGAAATTCGCACACTTTTCTTCGGTCACACAATGCGCTTTCAGATATTTCGCACTTGCTATCAGCCTCCTATGCCTAACAATGGGAAAGCCTTCTTTGTGCGAACTTTTGTTTCCTCTTCCTGATTTGAGAAATACCCGACTTCTTTTTTTTTCGTAGAAAGTTTCCCACAATGGAGTTCGGCGTGGCTTGCATAACTACGGAGACGAAGTTGATTGTGTATCTAGCGGCGTGTGAGAAAAGCACTTGACGTACGAGAGGAGAGATGTCATTTGGCCCTATTGTTTAGCCTTATCAATCTTTCCAGAGGGTGTCTGATGAGATTATAATGGACGTGCACATTTCCTTGCGGCGAGGCTTCCAGCAGGCAGCGCTATCTGGCGCGGGCCATCTGGAATCGGGCGGCGCGGGCGCCCGTATCAATCACTCGGACGTGGTGTAGGACGAGTGGGCGAGGCGAGGAGAGTCGAGTCGAGTCGCAACAGCAAAGCCGGCCGCCGTCACGCGAGGATAGGCCTTCGGTGCGATCGCAGCAGCAACGCCTTCCCCAAATCCTTGAACGCCCGGCCGAGCAATCGCTCACGCTCCCGTCGCTTCGATTTCAGATTGCGCGAAAGCCAGCCCGCCCGCCCGACGCTAGCACTCGCGTCGCCTGAGCGTGGGTGCAGGTGGCGACAGCGACGACGGAGGTGTAAGAGAAACACGTCCTGGACAGGCGTGGTTGGGTGTACGCGGAGGGACTGTACTACGGAGACGGTGTGGGCGATGCAGACGATGGACGATGGGCAATAGGTGAATTGGTGGAAGGAGGGTGTTTGGAGGTGGGTAGTGGACGATTTACGATTGGCAATGGACAGTAGGCGCTAAAAAGTAGACATCAGCTATGATGGAGACGAAGGACAATAATCATCTGTTGGCAGCCAGGCTACGAAGGTGCTGACGACCGCAGGGAGACACAACTCTAAGAAAGGACCAGCTGAGAGGGCGTGGAGTTACCCTCCCCAAGAAGCAAGGACGTTCATGTTTACGCCGAGCGGCCAACTATACAGAGAGGCTGTGGGCGATCACGTGACCGCCAGAAATACGCGAGCAGCAATGCCAGGCGGAGGGGACGTGTCTGCGTCATCATTTCGCTACAACGACGCCGCAGTAGACGTTGTCTACTGTGGCGGGAGGGCTCGAGAGCGAAATGTGTCACGAGTGAGAGTTGGATGGTGGATGGGGGCTGTGGGCGGCGGCCGGATGGCAAGAAGGGGAGATGATAGGTTGCGGCGCAGGCGATCAAGCGGCGCAGGAGACATTCGTGGGAGTCGCCCAGGCGGCACCGACTTGATAGGGAGACAGTTGTAGGACGCAGAATGAAGATAGCGGAAAGACAGAGAGAGAGAGGAGTGAAAGGAATAATCAAATGTTGCATTGGTTTCCTTTCCCCTTACAACAGCCATGCCATCCCCGTGCCATCCCCCTTACAACGGACGCTCGGACTGAGATTTGGCTACCTTGATCAATTCTACGGTCAATAATATTTGAGATGAGTATGCGGAGTATTCCACTCGTGAATTTAAAACCAACAGTGTTTAATTATACATTCAAAATGCTCCAATCAGGGTGGTGTTTCTCAAAAAGTTTATCGCATTTTCTATCCTTTTTTCTTACCGCTTCTACCTACTGGTCAATCATTAGCTGTGACCCATCTATCTTACAATTAGGAAGAGTTATTCATCCATCGCTATGTCGATGTCCAATAAACCGCGTACGTACGATAACATAACCCCTGATTTTAACATACACTTTCAGTTATTTTCTATATTTAGCGCATTTGGGATAAACCTTACACTTTCGATTGGTCCTCTGACACAATGTAGTATGTGAATGAATAGATAAGGGGTGAGGGTAGGAAAAGGAAGAGGAAGAGGAAGGAAATATCGCGCGCAGTTCTTGGGCACAGTTGTTTGGGTGCCGCCCCGGTTGATTGATCGTAATTCTGGGCGCGTCAACTACTATGCTCATTAGTCCCGTACGTGTGGTGCATGTTTTGCTCGCGTGGTGACGGTTATCTTCTCCCGCTGGGTGGCGAGATCCGGCGACGCCCTACGGGGCTCTTGAAGTTTTCCCAACCAGGTATCTCCCACCAGCGAAGCACCGCCCCAGCTGGGACAAGCTCTCGACTCCCGACCGGTGTAACGGTATGTGTGGTAGTGTAGTCCTTGGTAGTGTAAGAGTGTGTAAGGGTCAGGATAGGGCAAGGAAGAGGTAGGAAAGATCGCGGGCGGTCCGTGGCCCGTTTGCCAGGATACTGCTCCTGCATTCGTCTGGTAATGATCGGCGAAACCACGGAAAACAAGAGATCAGAGGAGCCGGCGCTACAACGATCTTCTAGAAAGCGGCTGAATTCAAACTATCTCTCTTGCTAGAGTCGAAAATCCTTCCACCGTGGGGAGTAGAGCTCTAGAATCTCCCAGTCAGAGGACTGAAGTGACATCAATTGATTTCCAGATCCTCCTCAGCCGGTCTCTCCTGAAAAAACTCACACGGACGCCCTTCACAAGTGCTGTGTAATGAGTATACGAAGATATAAGTAAAATCCGTATTACAGCACGGCACAACATAACCCTCCCTCCCCTCTTGCGGGAGCGACGACACGCCAGAGCGACACCTCCCCGCGTGGGGCCGGGGTTGAGGGAAGTTGAGCGACGTTGCGCGAGCGGCAGAGGGGGCTTTGGACGGCGCGGCGTGAGGCGTCGGCCGCATCGCGCGCCGGGTGCGACAAGCGCCGCCTGATCTACGAGGGCGCGACGCCTGTCCCCGGGCGCCGAACCCGCGACCGCACGTGCGGCCCCCCTCCCCCTCCCCCACGCCCGGCGGGCGAACCGTCGCCCTGTGGTTTGGCGCGCGCCCCGGTCCGTCAGCCTCACACTCCGCGCGAGAGCGATGGCGCGAGAGGCATTACGTCTCACCCCTGGCAGTTACATGGGATGGCACGAGGTACAGGGTGTTCCAACAAAACAGACCTCGTGGGAAATTGACCACAGTTTCTTAATCTCGATCACAGCACGTGCTTGTAAACGCGAACCAATTGAAGGAACACGCCAATTGTTTCCCCTTGCTTTTTAGACAAAATATCTATATAGAATAAGACCATACTTTAAAAAATTAAACCACTGACCCAAATATCGCTCTTTTGAGACCCTTGTACTACTTTCTAGCCCGCAGAAAACAAAAGAATTCTCTAAAAACTGAAAGTTGATTCGGATAACCGAGATCGCTAAAGCAGTAGTGACGTGGCGATTTCGGATCGAAGGATCGCGGATTCGAATCCCGCCTCGATTATGGATGTATTTGTGATCGTCCTTTCACCCTACATCACAATCTTGTCATTTCATTAGAGAAGGATTAATAATTCCCTGCGCGAGCAGAAGGCCCTTGCCCTTAATGGGATGTGCAGTTGGCTACAAAAAAGAATTACAAAAAACTGAAGACTTTATAACTTGGATTTCGTCGTATCTAGACTTTTCTCAAATTCGTCTCCATCCCACCTAAAAATGCGCATATTAATTTACTTCAAGACGTCGTACATTATGAAACATATATCCGCATACCGTCCGCGAATATTCGTAGTTTTCTGCCGGTAGTAATGTCATAATTCGCATACATTCCTGAGATCACGAAAAATCTCACGTTGACGGTCAAAACCAGAAAACAGACGGTGGCAACGACACTTTTAAAACAATTGCGACACTTCGCACACAATGAAGCAAGTTATCGTAAACGCTAAGCACCAACTTCGGAGCTTGTGCGCATGAGAAAACACTAACTTTATGTTTGAGAAATATCGGAATTGGATATATTCCAACATCATTATCGGATTCTGTAGAGAAAACGATAAACGTTACGATTATGGAAGTGATTCCAACTTTGAAACAACAGACTATGCGGATATTGCTGAACTAGTAGCATATGCAAACAAATGTAAAAAACGAAGAACAAACGGATATGATACGAAAAGAAAAAGGAGAACAAATAAGTACGCAACAATACTGGTTCATCAATCCTGACACGCTTTTTCTGGTTTGCAGAGTGGGAATTAAATTAAGCAGAAAAAGTAAAAGTAATGTACGTGCAATTAAAAATAACATTCCTGGATATTGCTTTTGTCGATAATGAATGCTCATGAATTTAAAATGTTCGTAGTTAATGCACCATACAGTATTAATTGAGACTACATTAAAATTTCATTTTGTACAAAATGTCGGAATCAAAAATATGTAAATATTTCAATATTATTTTGCCCATAATACATAATTACCGTCACTCTTTAGACTGGATGTACGAAAGTTCGTAGTGATATTGAAATTGCATTGCAGTTTCAAGAAATGAAGTTTCGGAAGATTTTGTGACTGGACGAAAACTTTTACTCCACTGTAGTTTATTTTGGGCAAAAAGTCACAAATTTCATTTCATTCAAGGACTGCTAGCACGGCAAAGTTCTAAAAGTTTCACAGAATCTTTAAGCTTGATTATTTTATTTTGAGCCTCAAAAAACGTTCACGTCTCGTTATAAAACTACCGAAGAAACTACAGAGGTGTCTGTTTCTCGAGGAACTCGTACTTTTCTCATGACTGCATTTAACATTATTGTTATTACTCCGCAGGTAAATAATTAACTGCGTCAAGATCAAGGAACTCAATTCTTCATCCGCACGTTTGACTCGGCATTTCGCGTTCCATAGAGCGCATGGGCACAAACAGCCTGGCAATTCCCGCCTCCGCCCTCCGCCGCTCCCCCAACGCCACTCACCCCCCCCCTCACATTCCCCGGTTGCCGCACGGCGCGCCACCAGCCGCGAGGCACCGCCAGCAAACTCATTTCCATTCATTCACCGCCCGGGAAATCTCCTCGTTACAAGTCGCGCCCGCGGGCACGCGGCCCGAAGACTAAGGCAGGCAGACGCAGGCGCCTCGCGAAATTGAGAGCGCTGCGCGGAGGTGGCGCTGCGCGGCGTCCGAGAAGGAAAGGAAGGGCGCATGCAGGTGTAGTTGGACGAAGGGGGGCGAGGCGCCCCAAGGATCGACACCGTCGAGATTAATAATTTACGGCGAGAGGCGGGGGAATTGCCGAGCGACGCGAGGCGCGAGCCGGAAGCAGACGCGGCGGGGGCGGGGCGGGAGGAGGGGAGGGGGAGAAGAGTGGAGGGGGGAGCGAGGCGCCGCGCGTGCTGCGCCGCCTCCGTCGCCGCCGTCGCCAATATCATGGAAATCAGACGCGAGCGCGTCCGCCCGAGCTGCCGGCGTGAGCCGGGGAATGGAAGAAACATGTCCACCGGAGAGGCGTAGGAGGCTGGGGGGGGGGGGGCGCTCGCTTCGCGACTCAAAGACCTGCGATGGACCGAGAGAGGGAGGCGGTGACAGCGGATACGGGCTCGACGAGCAAGAAACCTACACGACTGGGGGAAGATGGTGGCGAAACTAATGGAAGACGGAAAGAGGGTTGGCGCGAGGCGGGATGAGTGGGGAGGAAGACGCGTGAAGGACGAAGGGCATGGGGAGAGAATTGAAAGGCTTCGAAGCGCGACGGGGAAGATCGGAGAAACGATCAAGTTTCAAGGTAACTTGGCTCGGCACTTCCCAAAGCAAGGCAGGGGTGCAGAAGTAGGTGAGTGTGTAACACGAGTAAGGAGTAAAACCTTTATTTACTACTGTTAGTAGGTATACTGACAATGTTCAAAAGAAAAACGTGATTGGGATGGAAAGGAAAGAACGGAGAGAACAAATGACTGATGAGCAGCGACGAAAGAAAGACCTACGCATGCTCCAGAGAGACGAGAAGAGTACACTGAAACAAATGATCACCTCTCTCTAAACATATGATTACGTGCCTTCCTTTCGTGTTATGACGATAGATTTATATATTATAGATTGTGACAATAATCATCATATGTGACGCACCGTTGGTTGATTGTCAATACTTGCCAACCAAAACTACGAACACGTAACGCAGAGATACAACGGTAAATGATTCTGTACTGGACAAAGCACAAAATTGGAAGAATAAAGCCCACGAAATTAAGAAAGAAACCTTGTTGCACCACGCCGCTTGTTGCGCGTTTATGCTCACAGCACTACATGTCTTTGAACTTGCCACGCTGCTTCGCGTCGCGTTTGTTTGAATCCTAAGAAAACAAAAGCACGAGTGGAAGCGCGGTGTGGCCGCCTGCAGTGGTCAATCCCAGGGTGGCGCATCGCAAGCAAGTCCAGCGTCACCGCGACCGCCTCGCCGCCCTCTCGCGGTCTCGCGCCACCAGCGCGCGGTGGAAATCGAAAACCGTGGCGCTGGCGTCATTCCACTTCCGCGACCCCTCCGTTCTCACTCTTCCTCGCTACGCTGGACCGCCCCGCAGCCAAGGGCCCATGAATACCGAGCAGACACATGGTCCGGAAAAAATCGCTTGAGAATCGCCGTCAAGTGGAAACAGAGTATTTGAATTCGGAATAAAAATAAATTTAGCCGGAACGTACTACTATTCCTAGTGCAATATTTGTCGGTCGCAAAGAAAAGCGAGATTCTTCCACACTTACCATATAAGTGCCTATGATTATGATCTGGGCTGTCCGGGTGACGCCGCGTCGATGGCTGAGGTGCCGACGTTTCGACTGACATATCACCCGGACAGACCAGATCATGACTCTGGCCGCGGAAGCCTACGCCATCATGCCTAGGATTAATTACAAATTTCGGGAAAAAAAGAATATGTAGATATTCTCCGCGTGAAAACCTGTTTCAATTTGCATCTTACTAATGAAGATCGTGCTGCTCATTCATCTAAGATTACAAAAGCGGAAAAGGCGATTTCCCCACGATAACAAGGACGATGAACTTGACGTGCAACAAGAATCGTACGCATGAGGACCCTCAATAAGGAAGAAAATTAAGTAGCGAAGGACGAAACCAAAAGCTAGGACAACAAACTTTCACCTCTCTAACTACTGTCGTAACACTGGATACGCTAATAATGAAGTTGTTTTCGTAAGAATAACAAATTCCGGGGAGCAGTAATCACTGCAACAGCATACTAACTACGTTTCCCACAAAATATTAACTTCCACTTCAAACACAGCTCTTTTGTTGTTGTTTTTTCAAATGCTTTCAACATTTAATACATAAAGCTTAAACGAATCAATGTGATCACGGACTCGCGTCCCTTATCCCATTCAAAGACCATCATGCGACAGAACCGACCCTGCGGATATGTACTCCACAAATAAATGCCATCGACTCCGACTCGCTGCCACCGCACCACGCCGGCAGCAGAATTTCATTCGTTGCCATTAAGTCTCCACAAAAGCCTCCGAACGAGGTTCGCCTGAATGATCTAATAAAAACCACAACAAAGCCTTAGACAGTCTGCGGCGCTGCGACACATTCGTGCAATGAAGCCTATCGTGGCTCAACCGCCCTCGCCGCAACAGCCGTCCCGCCCTGCTGCCGTCGTCGACACGGACGAAGCCATCGCCGACGCCACTTCCACCGCCATCGCCTCTAGATTCACCACCGCCCACGCCGTCCGCCCAGCCGTCTCCCCTGCTACCGTCGTCACCATGAGCACCGACAACCCCGACGCCTTTTCCACCGCCATCACCTCGAGATTCACCACCATCGCCGCTACCACTACGGCCAACACCACACGTCACCATCACCGCCACTGCCACAGCAACTGCCACTGTTACCCCCAAACCTTCCGCAGTTATCACCACTCGGAGAAAACAAATCTAATATTCCCAAAAGCGTTAGCACAATGGGACCGAACGTGTTTGAAACGGAAATATCAGAAGGAACTGAATCCTGATTAAGTGCATTGGTTGTGCAGTTATGTAATAAACACCCACGATGCTACAGCAAACTGATTAACGTTTGGCCTGTATTTCACTGAGCGTACGCAGTATATAGGAATCTGTTGGCCGCAAATAAGTATTTTTCTCAGCGCAGAGCCGTCGTTGACAGCGTGACAGCCACCTCCACCGTCAACACCATCGCTATCGCCACAGCAACCACCGCCGCCGCCATCACAACCACCATTACCGCCTCCGCCTCCGGTACGTAGAGGGACACAAAACGGGAACGTTATTAAAAGCTCGACACAACGCAATAACCAGTTCCGGCCGCGGGCCACAAACGCGATATTTACGCGCCTTTATATGACTACACAGTGAGTTTCTTTATTAGAGAGAGCAACGATTGTTCTGCAAAGCGGACGAACGCGCGGCCGAGAGTTCCAGGCCGCCGTCGGGACTTAGCGGCCGCCCCAAATTGGTCTGAATTGGGCGCACACGCACGCGTTGTCAACTGTTTAATAATATTAATTTTGACAACTTCCTAACTAAAAAATTATATTTTTATCATCTACCAAAATTATATTTATCCTAAATAATTAAATATATTATATCAACTTCTACATCTAAACACGTCAGCAAATTTAGACGCTACATTGGAATAGAACTTCTTGCCCAAGCTTTGAAATTACGGTAATATCTGTTTACTTTTTGTAATAAACGTTTAATTCATATAAAAGCATGTCATTGTGCATTCTTTCTCAAATATATTTAAATGGCTGCTTTCGAATTAATGTAGCCAGTTTCAACTACAGTTTGCCAAAACCAAATATAAAATCACGTTCGGTGGAAAAATACACTAAAACACCTTCATTTATTTAAAGTCAAATATAGTTAAAATTGTGTGACGTACTATAGGGACACTTGCAATTCCTGCAAGTTTTCTCCAGCTCTTATTTCCCCACCCTATCTCGTATACATACTAAGATGAATTAATAATAAACCATTAATATTAAATAAAAATATGTGTAATAATAACTAATAAATTAATCATAAATACATGCTTCAAAATGTAACAATGGAATTCGAAGTTATATAATAAATATTTTGAGATATTTAGAAGTAAAATTAAAGAACAAATACTAGATGCGTAGTGCTGCCGCCACCGAAATCTCAGCCTCGATGGCCACCACCATATCACCTGCCACAGCCAGAACCCTGCCTTTACTGCGTCACAGAACCCGTAACCAATATCTTCTACTCAGGTTTAAACAAAGTGTCACTGCAAGGTCACGAACTGGACGGAGGGAGGGGCACTGGTATCCAATCGGGAGCTTCGTTACGACTTACAATTTTTGGTGTTGAATCTCCCAATTGGATAACCACGTCCCCCTCCTTCCAGCTCGTGACCTTGAATTGCCACTCTGTTTAAATCGGAGTGTACGCGTGTATTTGAGCCCTTTTCACCCCTCTATGCGCGGGCTGCGCGCGCAACGCAGGGCTCAACCGACCTTCTGCGCGAGCCATTCGAACGTCCGGTCTACGCTCGACCTCTAATCGCTTCGGCCATATTAATTACAAATAGGCCATCCGCGCGTTAAGCGTTAAATGTTTTATTCGGCACTGAAAGCTCTGCGCGGCGCTTTCACGGAAAATCGCAGCAAATGCGTTAGGTGTTGAACCGAAAATTGTTAAACACGTTTTGCCCGCTGATATGAGGGCGGTCCAAAAAGCCCGCATGACGCTTAATCGAGAAATCTAGCGGAAACATTTAAAAGTGTGTCTGAATTAATTCGTATCACTAGACATGTCTATTTTATGGGAAACGGATTATCCAACAAACATTTTACAAACTAGTATGCTTCGTCTCCTAAATGAAATTTTAAAAGTAATCTACAACGTTAAATTCATTTCAAAATGTAAATTTGAATTACTCAAACCCATATATATGATGGGATTGATCCATTCCGTGGGACACACGTGACTTATTATTTGTAATTTAACTCCCACACTGACTTTCAGTTGAAATAAAAAACTAAAATTATATTTCAGTATTTTCATTCACCGATGTAATGAATGTTAAATGTTGTTCGCAGAAAAAGGTGTAAAGTCAGAAATATATTCTCGATCCGCAAGTATTTCGCTTCTGAAGAACGCCGGGCAGAATATGAAAAGTCAGCGGAAATGGCGGAACGGGAGAGAGGAGCACCGAGTGAAGGGATGTGACGGAGGGCGTGGCGGCTCAGGCTCAAGGGGATTCAAAGGCCGATTGGGAGCGAAGGGCATGAGAACACAGGATATTTGCGATTTCACTATCGATAACGGTTAGCGTATCGAGCTGTTATACCCATGTTTGAAGATTCAAACACGATCGAAGCCGTGGATTTTTAAGGGCGAAAAAATCCTTCGGAGTGGAAGTAAATCCGGATGTCCATGTCGTAGATATACTGCATATAAAAGATCCTCAAGCAAAAAGGAAGCCTATGAGCTTAATTTAAATCGCTTGTTTCGTCGATCAAGTGATACCTTCTGTCTGCGTTAAATGGTGAAAGGAGCGTAGCGAAATTACTATTATATGTATACTATAACTTATAGCATGGTCAGACGTAAGAGCATGCCTGATGGCTAGAGTGTCGCCACGTAAAATAGGGCATAATTGAATTGAATGCTGGGGTACAGAAACGAAGAGGCAGGGGGGAGAATAAGCAGAAGCATAGGAAGGCAGTGACACAAATAGCGGGGACCCAGGGACGCTTGGCGTGGGACGAGAGGAAAAAGACCGGGGAAATATGAGAACAGAGTGGGCGAGGACACAAAAGTGCGGAGAAAACGCAAGGAAAGCGTGTCACAGGGCGCACTCCACCGCTGTGCGCGTCCAATAAAAGAGCTTCAAGTTTATTGTATCAATATTATGCGTAATGAAAACCACCCGCTGGCCAGCAACGTCGCGTGGCCGCCGCGCGCGCCCGCAAAGCACGTAGCACGTTGCTTTAACATTGGTGGCGAGCAACGGCGGCGACTGTTCACGGAGGCCCCGAGGCACCGGCAAAGGACGGACGATAGGGCGGTGCGCTTGCCTCAAGATAACTAGTAAGTCCAGAAATAATATAACCATGCATACGTAAGAACTAAATATCAAATTTCTATATTCCTGTATTCCTCTTCATACGAGGCGCTGAATGAGATCTTTGCCCAAGTTTTGTTTTATGTCACCTTTTTTATGAGGAGTCACGTGCGTGTATATTTTGTTTGAGTGAGTGAGTGAGTGAGTGAATGAGTGTGTGAGTGTGTTTGTGAGTGTGTGTGTGTGTGAGAGAGAGAGAAAGAGAGAGAGAAAGAGAGGAAGAGGGAGGGGAGAGGGAGAGGGAGAAAGAAAGAGAGAGTTCGGGCGTGTAGCGCGTAGATCACCGTAGGATTCGCAGGTTTAACTGATTCAATTCCTGTGTCGCTGGATTACATACTAAATTGCTAAGCACGGAGGCCTGGCAACAAGCACGTAATCGGCTTCATGAGAGGGCGCACGCCAAAATAATTAGCAACTCCTCAACAGCAACAATCACGGACCTTCTCTTCCTGATTTTGTATTGTTTGTTGCGATAACAAGTGGCAAAAGATTAGAATTTTCTTTCTCAGACGAATAGGCTGCGCAAAATTTCTTCGTGAAGTATCCAGAGAGAAAAGTGGGAACATTATTTTCATATGACAGTGCGCAGCTGAATAAAAGCAAACTATCACATCAGTAACTTCCATTTGGCCTGGCTAAACCTAATACAAACCAAACTAAACTTCCATGCACACATTTTTTATACGCAATATTATCTATATCTATATCTATATATATATATATATATATATATATATATATATATATATATATATATATATCACATCACTTTTATAGCGAAAACAACTGATTTACTCAGGGTTCAATGTACAGGTTTCACATACAAGCATCACTATTTCAATAAAATTGTCGCTAAACCCAAGCTTTCTCAATTAAATAATTAATTCAGTAATTTCCCAATGAAATAATATTAAAAAACCAATTTAGTAATTTCCCGATGTTTAAAGAAGATTTCTTGAAGCACTCTTACTACCTAACGAGAATAAATGGTGGACGTGAAGGATTTCACACCCTAATTTTAAAGGCCCGCCTAAGAACCAACCAGTTTATTAACGTCTCTTCCGCAACACATGGTGAGCCCCGCGCTGGGCTCTGCATTTTCATTTCGCGCGGGGCTCTGCATCCTCATTTCAGCGGCGCTCCGCCGAGGCCAAGCCGGGGCTGCCTGGCGCCGCAGAGAGACGAGACCACCTACAGTGGTCTGAACCACGCGACTCGCAGCCAAAATTCCTTTTTCAACACTGGCCAATCTACCTTCATTCAAACCAATATAAAATGAATAGTTTTTTAGGAACTTAAGTGCGAATCCAACGTGTTTTTTTCTTAGTGTTGCTGTTTAAATCGTCTGCGAACGTCGAGAAACCGGATAGAAAAATACAGTCGATTTTAGAATCACATTTCTTATATAGGTGTTGTGGAGTGTTATCGTTGGCATTTCTAATGAAATAATTATATGCGTCGTCATTGTTGTCGGGTAGTCGTTTTTGTGGCTTCCATACAGCAGACAACTGATGATGATGGCTAAGCCATCGAAAGCTGCTCTTGTAATAAATAATATTGCTGGCAATGACGACGCATATAATTATTTCATCACATTTCTTAGTTAATGTTAATCTCATAAAAATATTTTTTGTCCCCATGCTCACTACTTTATTATATTTAAAGAATGCCACATCCTGAGGACTCAATACTCCCTATTTCACTTGGATTTTGTTCGCTTAGGTATGGGATTAATTTAGCTATACCAACATTCTGCCGTCAGAAGATAGAACAGCTATTGATTAACGTAATGATTAAAGTCCTAAAGGACTAAAAAACCTACGTTAAACATTCCGTTCTGACATTTGCAAAACGTAATGTTGAGTTTACAAATGGGCATAAACTCCTGGTGCGTAGCATTTCGCATCTACTCTGTCGCAGTACAAGGTTACTATTATTTTCGTATGATACAGCCGGCATTAATGGTGAAGATGAACGAAATAGAAAGACACACACTACACGCAAAGCCTGCACTCTGTGTTTCCAACCAACCGATTCTTGACATTGGCCTCAATGAGAATTACCTTCATCACGAAGTCACGCTGAAGAGACTGTATGGCATAACAAAAGAATAAACCCTAATGAGAAAACCCTGCCGTCAAAAAATTAATACAATTTAACTTGTTTGTCCGCTGCTCACTCTCCCCCGCTTACCCACTATGCCCACCCTGTTCACTCTGCCCAAACTGCTCACTCTTCCCTCTTTGCCTACCCTGCAGACTCTGCCCACTCTGCCCGTGCTAGTCACTCTCCCACCTATTTTTAAAGAGCCAGGACCGGATCATCTAAAGAAACCACACAGAACCTCGGCCGCAGCCCAGCACCTAACCCCAATGCACATAAAAGTTATATTATGAATTGAATTGAATGGAACTGAATTGATGCCTAATTTTCCGTGGCAAGACTTACACCATCAGGCCCGCTCTTCCGTCTGACCTCGCAAAATTCGGTACGCTCCTTTCACCCAATAGCGGAGAAAGGAAGTATTTCTCGGGCGACGAAGCAGGCGATTTGAATTTAGCTCAGATGCTTCATTTAGGCTTGAGGATCTTTTACATGCAGTAAATCTACTGACATGGGACAGCCGGCTTTACTTCCCCGCCGAAGGAAGGCGTGCGAAGGATTTTCTCGCCCTTAAAAATCCCTAAAAAAATAATTTTGTCGCTAATATTTTCCGAGACCCGGAAAACATTTTTGCCCGCCTTCTTCCCCGTGGGCGCCACCGTGCGCCGCTACGCCGCGCCGTCGCGCCGGCCCCGTGTGATGGACGCGCGTGCATCCCCGAAAGATGATTATTGGCCGCGCCCGCAATAATTCCCCGCTGGGAATCCCGCAGCCCCGGACCAATGAATGGCCGACCGGAGAAATACGAGGGAAAGGAGAGAAATCAAATAGAAATTCTGAATAGGGTGGAATTTTAAATGTCAACCGCTCTACTTTTGAAACTAAAAACAAAAAAAGAAAGAAAAAAAGTACGTGTGAAGCTTCAGAGCTTGATGTTTGTTTTTACGACTCTGTAAATCTCCCCGACGGAGGAATTTATTTTTGTTTTTGATGAGAATATGCGCTTTAGTTTTGCGGTGTAACTGGCTGCTGATTGTTATCAGTTACCGTAAATGTATTATTAAAAGAAGTCGCTAAAGCCTGCACTCAAAACACACAATTATATAATTACATAATACATTGTATTAAATAAAATTATTAATTGATTTACATAAATCAACCTCTCACTGCATCGTTGTAAATATTTTTAATTAAAATTAACAATTTGAAACATTGCGTTAATCATTTCTTTATCTATAATTACAGTAAATGTTATTTAATATTGGCAAAAATACTATACTATTCGTTTTGTTTTTCAACATGTCACACATTTTTTCATGAAACACAATTCACTTTAAAATGAGTGTTTGCAGTACTCCAACTGCAGCCTCACATATTCACCTGTGACACATTCCCTATATCGAGACGCAAATCGATTCCAGCGCACGCTAACACCAGTTGATAAAAATGTGTATTAATAGCAAATCTATCCTCTGAAAAACACGATTATGTCGTTACAATGGAATTAATTGACGATGACAGACTTAGCCACAAAAAATAAAACACTCATGTCACATTTTATCACTCGTTAACATATCACTCAATTATTTTCTTTCATATTTAATAGGTTAAATTCTAAAATGACGGCTGAAGAAACATGGCAATATAATTTAATGCAGCTAATTCATTCAAACGTCGTTAATTCATTCATCTACGAAATCATTATTGCAAAGAAAATAAGTAATAGCATAATAAATAAATATGAACACACTAAAGATTCAGTTTGAATTACGATAATTATTTGAATTAAATGTATTTCTACGAGGATTGCACAGACTTTGAAACTTACGGTTTTTTGAGATAAGCAATTCGGCAAAAACACATCATCAATCCCACATCCAACAGCACAAACCTTCATCAACAAGACTACAAACACTATCATTTTATAATTAACACGAATCATTCCATGACAATACGCTCTGTCATAAAAAATAGCAGAAATGTGATTAATTCACTGCATACGTTGGGAAGCCTGTTTGAAACTGAGCGAGGTGCTATCAACAAATCGCGACTGTGTCTTTTGGTGATTAGATAATAGCACACACAAAATTTAGTATGTTAAGATGTTATGTTTTCCAAGAAAGGACACTGAAGTGGAACAGCAATATGTGGAAAATGCAGTTATACATAACTTAACCGTCGATAATCACAGGAAGCTGCAACAAGCACCAGGTGAGAGAGTTCAATGCCTTCGAAATATGGCGGGTCACCGTTGTCAATTATCTTCACCTAGCAATGGGCTATTAAACCAGACGACTATAAATAAACAAGCAGAATGCTTTGTGTGGTCGTGGAGCCTGCTTCGAAATATTTCCATATCTACGAAACTGTTCATTTTTGCAAAGTGTGCATGGTAAGCTGGATAAATTAATGGTGGTAGCTTCGAGGTGGTTAGGAAATTGTAACTTGAACTGTAAGATGGAGGTCTTACATAATAAATTGTTACTTTTTTGTTATTGAGAAAGAACTTTATTTTCTCAAAAAAGAAGTCGTCGACGGGAAGGCGATGGTATCGTAAGCTGTGACGCTCTGACAGTTGACACTGTTCACCTTCTCGACTGTACCACCTACACCTTTGAGTGATACAGTAGTTCAGTTCCCATAACTTAGGAATTGTTCTAATACAATCACTCAACTTGTGTCGACTCAGGAAGAAAAATGTTTTTAATTAAATAATTTATTATTATTATTATTATTATTATTATTATTATTATTATTTTAGATGAGTACTTTTACTCTCGCCGATAACACGAAGCCACATTGTACGCAAAATGAATGAAACTGTTAATTCATTGTACCTGAATTTTGAAATATTTTGAAATAATAGAACTTATTTTCTCGCGTTTGATAACGAAACGAATTCATCAGGCTCACTAATTTTGCACAACTTTTAACAAGTTCGATATCAAACCAAATAAATCGCCCTAACCTAGTCATATTTTACTTTTTATCGCCTGAAACTTAACGCTGCAAACTCATTAAGTAATGTTTGAACTTACCGGAATCTAATCCGTAAAGGATTGCAGTTAACTTTAACCTTGGTCATGATGTCTCGTTGTAACTAGACACTTGCAGTTACCAAACTTCCCTGACATTTTATTTTGTTTTTGGTCTCAAGAAAACTGTTCAAAATAATTTCATTTGAAGTACGATGCAAAACAATCCATCAATTTGGACGTTCGCTTTTCAGAGTAATGTTTGCCGTCTTTTTTCGACATCAAGAACTGGCCCCCCAGGGGCTTTCCATTTGACATCGCTCAGCCATGGCCGGCTCGCATTTCCCGCCCCTGCCGTGGCTACGGTGTAGGCAGAGGTCATTTGCCCGAACGAGCGCCGCGGCCGACGGCCCGCAGGCCGTAGCAAGGCCGCAGCAGCGGCTAAAGGCCCAAGGCTGGACCGCCGATCGAGGTCCGGGAGAGAACAACGGCGGGTCACGTTCCGTAGGGAGAAAGCGGTCACGCCGCCCCCGCCCCCACCGCCACCGCCAAAGCCGCCGCAACTGTCGCCACCGCCCCCGCTCAGCCGCCGTTCATTAGGACGATGTACACGAAATATCTGCGGCCGGATCGCCGCCGGCAGGCCGGCGTTATGAATTCAATCGTACATGCGGTGAGTAGTCACGGCCTGAAGCTCCCCAACTGACAAGAATAGATTGCATGTGGCCAGGAGACACTAGTCTCTCTACGGAAGTAAATGGGCAATACCGTTATTCAAAGTACGATACGGAAAAAAGTTGAGTTGAAAAGTCGTAAAATTAACATCAACTTACTAATTTCTGCTGTTTTTATCACGTTTTTCTTTCAGATCTAACTCTCGGCTAGAAATATTCCTTAAGTATAATAAGAATCGGCACTTCCGAACATTCATCGAACATTTTGTACGTTGTAAAGATATCGTGAATACATTCAAAACGCTTAACGAAGTCTTTCAACATGCATTTCACTTCATTATCACATTATACTACTTCCTCATGAAACGTGAGTAAAGAATCGTGATCATCAGAGACGCCCCCTACTTTAATTCGCTATTTACTCATTAACGGCCATATCAATTCATTAAAGGTTGTGCATTCGATTTTGTTTGCGATATCAAGTGCAACTGAAATATTTAGTCACATAAGTTAACATGTTGCAGTCTTGCAAAAGTAAAATTCATAATTCACAACTTTCAGAATATTTTTAAAAAAATCATAATATTTTCAATGTGTCAAGAGCATGCATCAATGTATCGTATTTGTAGCTATCTTTGGGTGGCGCCTCCAGTAAGTATTATCATATTCAAAATGTTTAACTTTGCTTTCCAAGTTCATAATTAAAAACCGTTTAAACCTAATACAGTTGTCTAGCTCGTCCTCGGGTATTGAAAGTTACCTTATTACTTTTCTTTTGCTTATTACCAAATTATATTTAATTAATCAATGTCATGAATGAATTTAGTATAATTGAGGTTAGGCATGCATTATAATAATGCATTATAATAATTCACAGCGTTTCATTACAGTAAGTGCCTTGAAATCCCCGAAACCACCTTGTTTTCTAGAATTCTGGGAGACCATTCTATCACGATCTAGCATGAAAGGAAGTGCAAATCAATTTGTCTTTTCGAAATGAATCAAATGACCTATTGATGACGCTGTGAGTGTCGTTAAAATCTAAAAACGCCTTTTACAAGATCAAAACGATCAAGACTTTTTTTTCGATAACTCCGCCACAATATCCTCGAAAGATGGGAAAAAATCGCCAGTTCTCCATCAGCAGCCACAGTAGCTCTGAATGGCAGCTCAGTCGCCTAGACCGGACGAGTCTATCCGTGAGTAAGGTACAGATATATAACGTATAGATAACGTACGCAGGTTGCTCGATTAATATTTTGTTGAACGAGAAAGCAGTAAATATTCAAACCCAAAATATTTTTTTCGCCTTCTCAAGAAATCTGTTTATGTCCCATCCCATTCTTTCCCGACAAATCTTCCTAAATAGTTCCCCCGGGATATCCCAAACCATGTGAACACACAAACTGACTCATCAGTGGAGTGGGTGTTGTAACACAGTTGAATCTCCTCCTCATAATAGGTACTACTAATGTCGAATATGCACGTAAAGAGAAAGTTTTAAAAAAGACTATGTATATTTGAATAAATGGCTCACGAACACGAACTTCTTACAGAATACTACAAAAGAACTCTTAAAAGTGTTCCTGAATAATCAGTAAGTAGGCATTATCCGCGTACGTTTTCTTGAGCCCTCGTTTCGCTAGTGGCGAGAGGAGTGGGGAGTTAGGTTATTTTGACAAAAAATATTTCATGTCATATTTGTACTTCGTTTTTCAATGAAAATAGTTTCATTACTCAGGAGCGAACATTTCTGGTTATTAGATTTTGCCTACAATGCTCGTTTCCATAATTTAGTCTTCATTCAACTAATGTTGGCAAAGGAGTGGAGGTAGATATTCCGCGGCTCAAGAAAACGTGCGCGTATAATACCTCCCATGAGTTTCATAAGATGTGAGAATGCGTGTTAAAGTGGAATGTTTCGCAACATTTACTACGTAGACGCTTTCTGCACATATAACATGACATTATGTTAATTATCAGTGTTTACAAATTTGTGTATACATCTCATTTATTTATACTTTTCCATAGCTTTATTGTATTAAACATTGTACTTTCACTTCCTTTCTTTCATACACATTGACTGTCACATAATTAACTTGCGTTAATAATGCACACACCATGCGAATGCATGCGCTCGTATGCATGTTCATACGCACGCCCACATGTACATACGAGTACACACCAACGTTGCTAAATGCGACCCAACGAAAAGCTAACGAAATTTGAGATTTTATTCAGTAAACTTGATTAGGATTACATTACCCTGTACGCCATTGTAGTATTAAAACAAGTACGTTCAAGCGAATAACATAGCTTTCGCAAAGGTTAAATGAGTGGAGTAAACGCACTAGGTTTCTAACTGATGACAGAACGGATCAGATTTATTCACCGCCGTTTAAACGACAAAACGTAAATCGCTTTTAAGAGTCAAATCCCGAACACGTAAAGTCCACCAAATCGCTAGGTAAACCCAATACAGCTTCCAACACAGCGTGACATTTTCACACCTACCTGCGCCAATTGACAGAACGTCACAAAGCACAATAGGATTTTGTTTAATCGGTGCACGGGAACATTACATTACGTCACGCAATATTGTGCTGTTGAGAAGTCAAGCGTCGGATCTGACAGGAACTTTATATAGTCTCTTCCCTCAATCATTGAAATGCGATATCCACAACGACCATAATTCAACTAGGAATTCTGTTAAATACAATGCGTACTTCAAGCAATGATACACTATCTCAATATTTGATGAGTAATGGGTATACATGAGCGAACGTCCTTTCGAATGATGCTGTGGTTGCTCGTTCGTAACCCTCCGGGGGTTCGATTTAGCAAACTTGTCGTTTCCGTAGGTCGAAACTGGGAGAGTGAAATGTTAATCACAAGTAGTTACTGTGGTTTCTCTAAAGTTTCATATGAGGATACAAGAAGACAATGATCTGCTACTTGAAAATGTCAATGGAAAAATGCAACTCAACTTTCGCGCATAAATCCTAATCAAATATTCTCCTAATAAATTTCACGTTATAACAGAAATCTCGATATTTGTTTGATGTGCGTTCTCCTGAGCAACTACGGGATTGCCTATTGCAGAATCTAACAAAAAATTAGAAACTAGCAATAATAAAAACTGTGAAATAATAAAAAATTTAAAACAGTACTGTATGGTGCTGAACTGTATGGTTCACGTAATAATGCAGTATTTTTCTCTCTCTGTTATGTTGGCAACTACTATATCACTTCCATTCTAACCATTTTTTATTTGTAAAAAACCCTCATTTGGAACTTGTATATATCATTATACTACGCGTATAACGTTTATCTTCAATTATACAAGTTTCAAGGATATTTCACCAACAAAAAAACATGAATACCATCCAAGCGAAACTGAGACTACGCGGAATCTGCACAATGCCGAATTTGGGTAGAAAAATTCTGTGTCTGAGTGATAGTATAAGCAACCACAGTCAGAAGAAATACTGATGGACACGTGCGAACGCGGTTTAACACTCTCCGCCCGAAGGATCGGGCCGTCCCATCTCGTCTTGGCCGTCCCATCTGTTGTGGCGGCATGCTAAGATTGTTTAGATACCGCATTGTATCACTTCAAAGTAATAAGGGTGCCCGCCTATCTCTTCCACAGTTCTGCTAAAAAAAGGCAGAGGAATGGCAGAAGTTTGCGGTCTGCCTGCATTCAGGGGGCGTGAAAGCGCAGTCAATGGGCCCATAGACAACAACGAGCGATTCCTTTTCTCCACAACTGTAAATCGTTTTCAAGTGTCGCTACAGTCTTGTGTATGTCAGGCGGTTGTGTAGGTACTAGTTGCTTCAGCGGTCTCTGGACCTCAGCGGAGTGACGTTTTGCAAGGCTGAGTCGTGTGTCAAAACGTGTCAAAACGTCAGGGACCAATACAGAGGGCGGGAGACGTCATGAATTCTTAACGGTAATGTACCGTCGTCACTGATGACGATGATATACGGCGTCAGAAGGTTAGTATGACATGCCCTCAGACAACTCCCAAATTCCAATCAATTATATTAATCGAACCACAATATCACTCGTGGCGGACAATAGTGGCACAACTGAAACAATACGAAGTTTTTTCAGTCAATGCATTCTCCAGATTTGCTGATTGGTATACATTCCAGTAGAATATCAGCAGCAACAGCCCAGCACAGTACAGTATTCCACCAACAAATGACGGAAGTGTGAATAATACCTTTCAATACAGGATAAAAACTTCAAACTCATTAATCTCAACACATTTTTTAGTTGTGTCACTATTGCAACCTAAGAACGATATATCTTTTGAATTATTTACAGACATTATTGACAGAATTAATAAATGAAGTGGAAGATGTCTCTTCGTTTAGATAAAAACTTAATTAAAAAATTAAAAACCCTTATAAAGCACGATAACGAAGATGCCTTTCATGAACCCCAATACGTAACATTTTCCCAAACCACAAGCAGACTCGCCCAAGGAATGTCCCCCCACGCAAAGAGCCCTCCGGCTGTGCGCGTCCAACTCCTCCGCGACCGCTTGCCCTCGTCAAGAAGCGATCTCGGGAAGGGCAATGATCGCGCTCGCAGCGTTTGGCCGTTTGGTCTCTCAGTCCGCACCGCCCCCGCCACCCGGGCCATTCGAGCCGCCCCCCAACTGTCGTTAGGCTCCCCCGCGGGGGCGCCCACAGCGCGAAGAAAGCCGAGAGCCGGGCGGCGCGCGGCGGAAACATCGCTTCCGAACGGCGGCGAAACACTCTCGTTCCCCGGGAACTCCGCTCGCTCGCGCGCTCGCGCTCGCGGGAAAAGTTGCGCGGGAGGGCTGGCGGCGGCGGCGACGGCGGAGGTGACGGAGGCGGTGGAGGCGGTGGAGGTGGTGGATGAGGCGGCGGTGGTGGCGATGGCGGCGGTGGCGGCGGCGGAGGTGACGGAGGCGGTGGAGGTGGCGAGGGCGGCAGCGGGGGCAGCGGGGGCGGCGGCGGAGAAGGCGGCGGAGAAGGCGGCGGAGAAGGCGGCGGAGAAGGCGGCGGAGGCGGCGGCGGAGGCGGCGGCGGTGGCGGATGTGGCGGCAGCGGATGCGGCGGCAGCGGCGGTGGCGGCTGTGGCGGCAGCGACGGGGGCGGCGGCGGCGGCGGCGGCGGCGGCAGGGGCGGCGGCGGCGGGGGCGGCGGCGGCAGGGACGGCGGCGGGGGCGAGGACGGCGGCGGGGGCGGGGACGGCGGCGGGGGCGGGGACGGCGGCGGGGGCGGGGACGGCGGCGGGGGCGGGGGCGATGGCGGGGGCGGCGGGGGCGGCAGCGGCGGCGGCGCGGCGGGGGCGGGGGCGGCGGCGGGGGCGGCGGCAGAGACTGTTGCGCCGCGGGGTACCGCCTGCGAGGCCCATCTTGCGCAAAAGGAACCTGAGAACTTCCACCTCCCGTTCGCTTCTTCTGAGAGTGCTCCGCCCCGCCCTCGTTCGAGCGCGCATCCGACTCGGCCTCCGATGCCACGCCCCTCTACCTCCCGTTGCGTGTTCTCCACCGCCAGCACCCTGTCGTCTCTACCTCACTCTCACCTCCGGCTACTGCCAGTTGGTGATGCGACATCGATAACAAAACATCGATGAAAGCAAACATCGATGTTAAAAATACATCGACGAAAAACCATCGATGTTTTGCAACATCGAGGTTTTTAAACTTGATTACTATCCTCTAACATTAAAGTCATGTGCAATGTAATTTAATTTAATTTAATTGACAGTGTTAGTGTTTATGAATTTGCCGAATAAATATATGATAAAAAAGTACCGACCCTAGGCCCACAGCGTAATTGTTGGACACATCAAAATGTGCAAAATGAATATGAAAAGGGAATACAATGGCATAGATGTCCTCTCGAGCTAGAGAGTTTGGTCGCTGTAGGTAGTGCAAATAGTTTTCCTTTAGTTCCAATACATGAATAACAGTATTAGTATCAGTTATTTCATATTTTAACTTTTACAGTATTGTGATCATTTTTCATTCAAAAACAAAACATCGGAAAAGGAAAAAAATCTATAACAAACCATCGCTGTTAATAAAACATCGGTATTAATACATCGATGTTTCTTCAAAAACATCGATGATTTGAAAACACAGATATCGATGCTGCATCCTCACTGCCACTGGCTTCACTAGGCGAGAGTTCCGGCATGCCGATAACCCCAACCCGGCGGTTCTACCCATACTTCTACCACCACCAATACCGTCTCCAGCCTCTTACATTCGTACGGGTAAAGTAATCATTTTCATCACTCTTAAACTCCACTTCAACCATTACCTACAAAATTCAGCCCTACGGAATCACGTTGCGAATGCCATGTCTACTTTTCGAATATTTCGTCTAAACTCTTGCAGCGCACAACTCACACTCACTCTTGTCTACGTCTCCTCCTTCGCCTGAATACCCCAATTAACGGCTCTTCTGCCTCTGCAGCCGATCCATTCTGATCGCCACCATGCTGACCAAACTGTAGCCCTCATCAATATCCATTTACATCCCCCTCCAGAACGCGAACTGAAACCGTCGCGGCGCTCTGCTGCCCAAACTCTAGCCTCCAGCATTAACTTCAACCACTTCTCTGTCTCTACGAGATGAATCCAAACCTCTATCTGCGTACACCCAGAAACACTGCCTACATTTCAGCCACAATTCTCTTTCTGCGTCACCTGCAAACGCCGCCTGTTCGCCGTCACATCACCAACCGCACTCCTCCATCAGCTCTTTTAAACTCGGGCGACTCTTCCTCCTTCGCTCGCTTCCCCGTTTTAACTGGCACTCCGGCACCCGACCACTGCCGCCGGCGCGATGCAGGACGTGCAGAGCCGGGAGGTCCGGGGCGGGGCGGCGCAGGGCCGGGCGGAGTGGCGCGGGATGGGGCGGAGCGGAGCGGGGCGGAGCAGAAGGGAGCGTGGCGGGGCAGGACAGGGTGGGGCGGAGCGGGTCGGGGCGGCGCGGGGTGGGGTGGGGTGGGGTGGGGCGGGCCGGACGGGGGGGAGGAGGGAGCGGGTCGAGGCGGTACGGGGCCGGGTGGACGGAGTTGGTGTGGCGCGGGCCGACGCAGGCGGCCCGCGGGAATGCGGGGCGGGGGGCGGGGATGCGGGGCGGGGATGCGGGGCGGCACGGGGCCGGGCGGAGCGAGGCGGGGCGGGGCGGGCCGGCGCGGGCGGGGCGGGGCCGGCGCGGGCGGGGCGGGGCCGGCGCGGGCGGGGCGGGGCCGGCGCGGGCGGGGCGGGGCCGGCGCGGGCGGGGCGGGGCCGGCGCGGGCGGGGCGGGGCCGGCGCGGGCGGGGCGGGGCGGGCGCGGCGGGGCGGGGCGGGCGCGGCGGGGCGGGGCGACGCGGGGTGGAGAGAAGCGGGGCGAAGCGGAGCAGGGGGGAAAGGGCGGAGGGTGGCGTGGCGGCGGGCGCTTCGCGGTATCGCGTTACGCACTCGGCAATTAGCGTTCCTGGCGGAGCGTCCGCGCCCGGCGCGCGCCTCCGCGCCCTCTCGCTCGCAGGGCACGTCTCCGGTGGACGGCGCGCGACGCCAACTGCAGGACGGAGAACAATTCCCAGGCTCACGAACAGGATAACGGCAACTTCCAAAAAAGCCACTTTGATTTAAAGGAAATTGATAATAAGAATTTTGCTCATGTCGTTCTTTGGACTTACGTTATTAATTGTGATGTTTCTAGTTTGGTTACAATACGCTTACAGTATAATAATGAACGCTAAATCTAGTGAGGTCTAACGAAGATAAGGTTTGTAGGGATGACATGCATATATTTTAATAAGTGAATGGATAATGATGAATACTGAATATATTTGGGGGTGTCGTGTTGGAAAAGCATTTAAGGACGAGGCTGTTGTCAGGTCAAAGTAAAAGAGTTGAAGTAGAATAAAGAGATAAGTAGAAATGTTTCAAAGTTTTAAATAAAGATGATACATATGTATTTTCATTAAACGAGAATTCTGTTGTTTTCATTAATACGTTCAATGTCTTGAAAGATAACTAAAATAATTGGTATGTATTAGTCGCCTCTATAAATTTAAACTTTTATGCTCACCATATAAAATACATTTTTTAAATTCTTGTGAATGCAATGAAGTGAATTTTCAAAATATTGCTTGCTGCATCTTTTTGGTTATTGTTTTTGTCTGACTCATCATGTAATCATGAAGATGCAATTTTTTCAGTCCTCGCTTTTCAACGCCTCTTTTATATTTCATTGAGACGTTTTTGTATGCCAATGTCCATTGTCTCATTGTTTTCAACGAAGGTAGTATTAATTTACCTAAAACGTGTTTGGTTTCTTTCAGTTACGTAAATGGTCTATAATCCTGGTTTCCAAATTAATAAAATATACTTAATATTCTTCAAGTCTAAGATAATGAACTGAAGAAAGTATGGAGAAATGCGGCTCTTGTCGGATGCGCTCTAACAAAAAAGGTTAAATATTTCGTGAGATGGCTAAGTTAACAAGTAAGTGAAGAATTGTACATTAATGTAAAACTGTATGTTTATGGGTATTTATTTTTAAATGTTTATCAATCAAGGATGCATTTCACCTAACCCAGCGACCTCGCTATACGTATCAACATAACACAATTACGAGTATCACGTGTTTTCGAAATACGAAATGAATCAGCCACAGTTGTTTGTGTTCAATGTTGAATTGTGGTATATATTTCCACGTAAACAATGATGATTGTGAAACTTTCATTTTTGCAAGCCACTCTCAAAACAAAACATAGATACAAACGGATTCGAGATATAGAAAATACATTCTGAATAGGGATTTGTAGCACGTCAATAAATTGATATTATATTCGAAAAATGTGCGAAACATAAAGGCTTTCATGTAACTCTGATGTATCGTCAATCTCTAGAAATACTTGCCCAGATAAAATTAGAAAATTAAAAAGGATTTAATTTAATAACAAAAAACCATACTAATATTGTAGAATACCTATAAGAATATCAGGGAAACACCTAGAAGAATACTGAACGGTGTAACTGAGAAATTATAAAACTTCATGAATCAACAGCTGAGGCGTTTCAACAGTCTTGTTAAGAGCAAGTACGTATCAATCCAATTCACAATGAAGAGTACGTCGTACTGAATATGATATACGAAAAAGTCAAAAAATGAAAATGAAAATGTTTAAGAATTAAAACAGAATGACATTCTACGTGAATATCGATGAAATTTTAAATAGTGATGATACATATCGCATTTGTTTTAAAATTCAATATAAGAATATTTTTCATTAATACGTACAATGTCTGAAAAAATAAATAAATAAATAAATATAAATAAAACGCACAATTTAGCAGAAAAAGCTTTCGCCTTTAATACAGTTATATACCCCTTGTGCAAGACACAGTATATAACATTCTAAACTTCATCATATCGTAATGAAGTGAGATAATGCACAATTACGAAAACAAACCAAACGTAATATCTTACTAAAAATAAACAAAGGTTATTCACATTCAAGCACCTTCAAAAACAGTTGAGCTTGCTGAGCATCTTCCCAACAGCCGGCAAACAAAATATTTCGTAAATTACATTCCTGCGAGTATCGAATTGTAGGCGCATTCATCACCTTGAGGAGCGTTCCGCACGTGCAACTAGGGCGATCAGCGCCCAAAACACTCAAAGGAGGACGATTAGCGGGGTCGTTAGGGCGCGCTGCGCAAACGGCCTTCCGGTCGATACAGCACGTGTAAAGCAGGGCCGTCAATTTGCCGCGTGTGGCCTCGCCCTGGCCCCTGAGGCGCACCTCGCGCCGGCGGCGGGCTCAGCGCGCCGGGCTTAGTGGGCCCGCGGGACGCGACGCGACGCGTCGCCCCAGCGCCACGCGACCCCCGCCCCCACCCGGCGCGGAGGGGGCCACGGGTCCCCGAGGTCGAGGCTAATTACTGCCGCGGCCCGTCTGTCAGTGGCGGCGGCGGCGGCGGCGGCGGTGGTGGCGGAGGCAGGCAACCAATTAATAAAGTGGAGACGCGGCGCCCGCCCGACCCCCGACCTCAGGCTGCGTCCCCGGATGTGGGAGGGGAGAGGAGGGGAGGAAGGATTACTGCGGAGGGCGGCGGAGGCTGGAGGCCGCTGTGGTGACAACGGACGGCGGCGGCGGCGAGCGGGGACGTCGAGCACTGCCGGAGCACCAGTCATGGCGCCGACACCTGCTCCCGCCCCGCCCCCTCAGCCCGCCCCCTCAGCGCGGAACAGGTGCTCCCTGCAGACGCGCCATCTGCAATTTAGCGGTACCGCTCCCGCACCGCTGTCGGGGCCCGGGCAGGCGACAGATGGCGCTCCCACTGCGCCGTTCCCTCCATTGCCTTCGCCATACTCCGGCATACCACGGGTCAGTATTCTTCCTTCGCCTATCTAAGGAGCAGATACATCTATTTTTAATTAGCTTAAGAAAAGTGAGTTCTCGAGAGCCGTGTAGTTAGTGAAGATATATGTTGAGAAAACATGTTTTTACTAATAAAAACATTCATAAAAATAGTTTACAAGACAGCCGGAATATAGAGGAAAACTGGCGCCAAAATGAACGATTCAGCTTAAAACGGACAATTTTGCCATTTTTCGTATTCACCAATGAAATCAGAAAGCGTACGTTTTCAATGTTTCTCAGAACGTTAAGCAATCTATTTTATAGAAAAATAATTAACGGCCCTTCTGAGCTACAAAAACATTTCTACGAAGAAATGTGAGTTGAAGTTCATAACACGAGACAGCCGGTATATAGAGAATAAAAACTGTCTTTGGCAGCAAATAAACGCCTCTGTTTACATTAACACCGAACTGCAAAATAACAATTTTATCACTTTTCATTTTCACCAATGAAATCAGAAGGCGTACGTTTTCAATGTTTCTCAGAATGTTCAGTAATCTATTTTAGAGAAACAAACTTTCCAGCACTTTAGAGCTACAAAAACATGTCCAAGAAGAAATGTGGTGTCAAGTGTATTCTAGAAGAAAAACACGAAAATACCGCTAACAATTTACATACTTGACACATGGTCTGGCCAAACAAAAGCGCGCCATAAAGCGAAGTGCATTTCGGAACGCCTTGCCTTGACCTGCATTGACGCCGGCGGGGCTGCAAGTGCAAGACGACAGGGCCTGGCGGCGTCGCAAGCAACGGCTCGCAACGAATCCGCTGCCGCTCGGCGATCCGACTCGGAAACTACGCGCCGGTCGCTACTTTCCTCCCTTTCGTAACTCGGTTTCACGAATTTACAGCTACTGACGCGCGACGTCTCGAGATTCCGCTGCGGTAACAGCCGGCCCAGGTTGCAGGTAGCAGTGATGCACTGGGCGTTCGAAGGAAATCTGGCGCTTGTTCTTCCGGCTCTTGTTCTTGAACGCGTTATTCAACTGGCGGCCCGCGGTGCTGTTTATTGTGGCCCGCGAGTGAATTTGAGTCAAAAGTGAAAGTTCCTTGCATTCATGTCGGGCGAGAACATATGTGCCCCTAGCGCACGATCCCTGCCAGGATCAACAGCCCTTTAATGTAACATTAGGTTATGTTTAGACTTAAGATTTTTCTAGCAAATTCAGAAATTTAAAATCATCCCAATGTGTTTTAATGCATTATGTGTGGTAGGGTCTAATATCACACATGGTTCCATTCCTCTCTTTCCCGTTTCCGAGCAGCCAGGCAAACTGCCGATATCAACAATGTGGGGAAGTCTGGTGTGGATCGCCCAAGTAAAGAAAATATAGTCCGCGATCGTTTTAAAGGTATTAGTTGTGGCCCTTGAGGTATTGCAAGAAGCCCTGCAATAGCTCCTGGTCTACACAGACTTCAAAAGTTGTAAAACTTAATTAGTGGTCATCTCGCACACTATTAACAGTACTATCAAAACGTTGAACAAATCCTAAGTAGTCAATAAAACAGTATTTGTAGTGAACAATGGGGACCCCAACACACACACACACACACACACACACACACACACACACACATACATGTGAAAGCAACGCGGCAATAGTCGGTCGCCGCGCGGAAGTGAAAGCAAGCGCGCACTCAGAGGACATTCTAATAATATCAACATCACAAATAGCGCACCTTACTCACAGTGAAGTAACGGGCAGGAAACATCCGCGAAACATACCTGCAACACACAAAGAAAAACACAGTTAAAACACGTGAATTCTCCAGCAAGATTACACCGTGTTATTCAATTTCACACGCAATTAAACAACAGTGCGTTTCCTCGGCCTTACGTAAGCGCGCGGCCGCCGCGGGAACGCCGGAGAAACGCACTGAGTGCGGGGACCGGTGCGGACAACGCGCGTGTCGAAGGGTGGGGGACACGGGGACAACGACGACGACGTGCCAGGGAAGCAAACGTAATGGTGACCGTGAGGAACGGGACACGCGGAGTGAAAGGGACGGTAGGATGAAGGGTTGGTGGGGGTGTGGTGGGCCGAGAATGCCGATACGATGGCCGCGGACGGGTCTGTGTGAGGGGGGGGGGGAGCGCGGACACGGGAGACAGAAGCCACAGGGTACGCAGGAACCCGGGCTACAAGAGCAGGGGAAGAAGATAAAGAAGGGATCGCGGATTGATTTATTGATTGGTTCATTGATTTTTAGTAATTCTGGGCACGTCAATTGCTGTCATCAGTCCCGTAAGTATAGTGCATGTTATCTTTCCTATGTATGTGGCGATGATTTCCCCCCTCTGGATGACAAGATCCGCCGCCGACCCACCGGGAGCTAGCCGGGTTTCCCCCACCTAGGTATCTCCTACTGCCCCGCCCTAGGTATCTGGCACCGCCCCAGGCGGGACAAGCTCTAAGCTCCCGACCGGTCTCCCGTCATGGGTGGTGGTGTAGTTCATGTTAGTGTAAGTATGTGTGAGTGGTGAGAATAAAATAAGGAAGAGGAAGGAAATATCACGAGTGGCCCATTTCTTAGGGCACTGCCCCGACATTCACCTGGTGTTGGTCGGAGAAACCACAGAAAACCACCTATCAGAGCAGCCGGCTGTTAGAATTCTCCTTCAGACGGCAACAGAACTCAACCTAGCTATCTGGCTAGTGTCGAAAATCCTGCCACTATCGGACTTCGGACCCCACAAACTCCCGGACAGAGGTACTGTAGTCGCATAAGTCGATCCCTTAGCCACATCTCCCAATAAGGATCGCGGAGATCAGGTGGAGGTGGACATGAAGAGGCGGGGGTTAGGGACATGGGTACCTCGGATCACGCGGACTTGGAAGAGGCAAGGGTCGGGGTCATGGGCTCAAGGGGACCTCGGACATAACTAAATGCCAAAAATGCTAAGGACGGGAGTGCGGGGATCAGGTGGACGTTATACGAGAAAGAGGGGAACAATTGAAACGCGGATAAATGGAGAAGTGGGAAGTGGAGAAGACGAACCCGGGTGCGGGTATTAGGAGGGCGGGTACGCGGAAGAGACGAGGTATCTGGAGAACGGAGGACTGGCTAGAAGCAGGGGCGACCGGTAAGGGCAGCAGGTGGAGCAAGTTGCTCCAGTCCCCGATTTTAATTTTACACCCAATTTCTTTTTCATTTAAAAGAAAGAAAAAATGTATTCATCTCTAATCAAACTTAACGCTATCAGTTATTTCTGATGCATGGAGAGATGAAGTCTGTTTGTGAATTGGGGGAGAATCTTTTTATTTCAAATGAGGGGCCCCGTGGCTCAATTGCCCCAGGCCCCTGGTTTCCTATGAGCGCCCCTGGGTAGAGGGAAGGGACGAGATGCAGGGAGATGATTGGACGGGATCTCTGGAGGGGCTGCAGACGGGGTGGTGACGGGGGTGGTGACGGGGGTGGTGACGGGGGTGGTGACGGGGGTGGTGACGGGGGTGGTGACGGGGGTGGTGACGGGGTGGTGACGGGGCGGTGACGGGGGCGGTGACGGGGGCGGTGACGGGGGCGGTGACGAGGGTGGTGACGGGGGTGGCGACGGGGGTGGCGACGGGGGTGGCGACGGGGGTGGTGACAGGGGCAGTGACGGGGGCGGTAACGAGGTGGTGACGGGGTGGTGACGGGGTGGTGGAGAACTTGGGAGGTGTGGGCCTCCACACGATGCAGTTGTCGAGCGACGGCCGAGGTCGACCAACTGCCGTTGCGACTTAACGGGCAACTGTGCTTTTCTCAAGACTCCGTTTCTGCGTTGAAGCAGCTTTACTCGCGAGACAAAGAAGCGTGGATGGGTTTTGTGGTGATATAGCAGTAAGTCTCTCTGGTATTCGGAAGCACGACAAGCAAATAGATTTGCAGAACTAAAAACCTTCGCGAAGTGTGTGGGAATTTTATGGAAAAGGAGCGTATTTTTTCTGTTCGATGTAATTACTCTTTTAATTATTTTTTACAGTATTTCCAACTGCTAAAGTTTTGACCTAAATTACAACCATCAAGATACCAATGTTGAAAAAAACGTTTCGACAATGGTGCGTCAAACATAGTGATCTGCAGACATTTCAACACAATGAATGCAGGCAATCAAGCTCTTAAGAAATTGTTCTTGTATTAATTTTCTTCGAAAAGGTAACTGTCGCTCATTAAAATGAAGTCAAGAAAATATGAAATATCGAGCTAGGAACTGGTATACTTGCTCTTATATTTGCATCGATAAAAGATCAAAATCTTCATCTACTTACTACAACACGAGTCCCATCATATTCTCATTTTCGAACCGATAGTGGATGTAATAATGTTAATGGATGGAAAAAATCGATCATCTAATAGTACACTGAAATACGAGTAAACTATACTCAAACAGATTTTTGGCTTATAAGAAAAGAGCCTTTCCATCCTTCTAAATCACAATTTTGAAATGTAAAACATGCTTTAAAAAAACTAGAAAAAAGTAATTACAAATTATTACTTAAATTTCCATCTGACATCAAAAGTACAAAAATTATAAGATTTCCTTAGATTATAAAAACATGGCCTATATTTCTTAGATGCAAAACACCTCTTTTTTACAGTATTTTACAAGAGTGGATCTCCACCCAACACTCCAGGCACGCCTTCTGCTGCTTGTACGGTCACGGAGAATGCGGTGCAGCGTGTAAAGGAAGGTAACTACGAAATTCGTATTTTTAAATCGAAGAACTGGTAGGTTACACATTCAAATTTTAATCCCTACCTCAGATCATATTAATCAAATCACAAGTATTTTCTTAAAAGTTGGAAAGAATAATTTCGCCAAACTTCAAAACAATTGCTGTGGAAGACGTCATACATTCAGTAATATTGTGTACTATTATAATTTTCGCCATCAAATATCGTTAGTCTGCTGGCGACCAAAACGCAGTGGGCACGAATGCAATCAGCGGCGTAGCTAGAGTTGGTGCAACCCGGAGCAATATTCGTGGTGCCAGCCTCCCTGCCCCCCCACACACACACAACCATTCAAAACCAATATAAACATTTTAATATAAAAAATGTCAAAAATATTTTTTATTAAAAATTCACATACAATTCTATATTTTAGTAATTTTTATATTATTAAAATTATAAAATTAATTAACATATTTTTTTATTTTAATTTTATTATAATATTAAAAAATTATTTATAACACGCTTATTTTATTTATATTTTTTCCAGTCATCGATAATACACAGCAATGACCAGCGCGTAACTTGGACGCAAATTCCTTCTGGTTTGTTCGATCTTCTAAGCCGCGGAGTTGCCGGGAGCGCGCGCTGCCGTTACGCCGCGCGTGGCGCGGAGGGGCGGGGGGGGGGAGCACAACGCGGCAGCGTGCAGCGCGGCGCAGCGTGCGAAGGGAACGCACGAAGCGGCGGCGGCGGCGGTGACGAAACGGCTCGTGTGAACGCCGCGTCGCCGCCGCAGCTGCGGAGCGCCGAGCGCGCTGCCCGAACGCGCCGCGCCGCTGCCCTAACGGTGTGCGGAGGCGCCCGCTACCGCACGACGCCACGCGACGCGACGCGACGCCCGCGTCGGCAGGGGACTGGGAAAGCTGCGTGTTGTTCGTTAGTCAGGAGAACATTCTTGGAAGTGAAAATGACTATTCGCTCGTTGCAATGGTCGATAGTTGAGTGAGAGTATGCGAGTGTTGGTTCCGGGCTCGGCAATCTACGGTGAGTCATTATGTCCCGTAAGTGAATTAGAATGGGTATACATACATATACATACATATACATATATATATATATATATATATATATATATATATATGGTGGCGGGTGTGCCTCCCCCTCTGGAGGGAGAGTTCCGGCACCGACCTACATGATGGCCCGTGCGGAGGTTCTCTCTCAGGTATCTCCCCAGGCAAGGCACTGACCCAACGGGAACAAGATACATGCTCGCGATTGGTCTCTCGACAAGTGTGGTAGTGAAGTGCATGCAAGTATAAGTGTCCGTATGGTAGGGAAGGGGCGAGGACAACCATAAGGAAAGAAAGATCGTGCGCGGTTTGTGACCCGTTTGTAAAGGTACTGCTCCGACATTCGCCTTAGATTGATCGGAGAAACCACGGAAAACTATAGAGAGCGCAGCCGCTAGAACTCTCCTCCTAAGAGTGAATTCGTCCCAGCTATGTACTAATTATCGAAAATCTCCCAACGTTGGGATCCGAAACCTGGGATCTACTGGTCAAAACTGTTGCATAAATATTAGTGTTGCCACTGAGCTATCGAAGTTGGCCTGTCAACCCTCCTTGTGTGACCAAATGCCGTGAGAACTGAACCGCTTACACTTACGAGCACGACCACTGGTTCAGGGTACAACGGATTAATGATTTCTGTGTGTTTGTCGCCTAGGCAAATATATGTTTCGTTAGTGACGCAAGCGCTCGGATTTATGTGTATGTCCATGACATTCTCGAATTAGCCTTTAGCAGGCAATTTCATTACTGTAGCGTGGAATTACTTATCTTGATTCTGGCGTCGTCGCGAAGACCTTGCGCATAGCTGAAGGAATCTAAAGTGAAACAATAAAGTTAAAAGCCAGAATACAAGAGAAAATTTATATGAAATTCAAAGACTTAAAATAATTCACAATGTGGCCCCACATGAATTGAAAATACGCTCTCAATTTTAGAAAACGACGGACACAGGAAAGCTCGCATAGAAAGGAATGCAATACGCCCGAATCGCCAGGAGACAAACCAATGTCGTGAGAAACACTACTTCGAAAAGGAAAACCGAAAACGGTATACGTATTAATAAGGGCTATTATATTGTCACAAATCCTTTCATGAAAAATGTGCTTGGTAATTCCTATTGTTTTGGCAATTTGCAATACGAATAAATCGCATGATAACAATTTATTTACTTCAGTGTATATCGAGAAATTTTTTCTTCAAAACATTTTTAAGAAATATTACTTATGTACAACATGTATTAAAAGTAGGTCAATAGCGAGTTTAATTGAAAATGTGGTTAAAGTGAAATGCGCAGAAACTTCGATTTTCGATCACTTTGATGATACTCGATGTTTGTTATCGATGGGCATCGTCACACTTAATTTCCCTATCACAGACTCCATTGTAATGCTTTCAAATGCACTTCAACGTGACCTGATCAATACTTCGTTTCAGGGGCGATATTCAGTCACACTAAATCATTCGTAACACAAGTCCCCTATCAATCTACTCCTATTTTTACGTAGTGTCTCTTCAAATTCACAAGCTGGAAGTTGAGGGGAACACTACATTTCAATGGGAGTATAACATCAAAATTGCACGCGCTGATCTGAAATTTTAAAACATTATCAACTGGTTCACCAGCTCATCTCTTTCGGACAAAGTACGATTTTAGCAAAAAACTCACAGGAATAATGCCAGTCAAAAAGTGACTCACTGCTATAAAAGACATCAGAGGCTCCGCCCGGGTTGGCGGAACTAGCACGCCAAATTTCCGCTCTCTAGCTGTAGGTAATTATACAAAGCAAGCAATTGGATTTTAACTCTCTGGTTATTAGTTTTATATGCAACAGCGCAGATGATTCAACGTACGCACAAGAAAATTCGATGCTTCCGAGACCAAAAATACAAGTCGTTAACTGACGATTCGTGTAGTGAAAAATATGAAGCGCACTCTCTAAAGCGTGTTTTAATTATTTAAAGCACATCAAATATTCACAAATAAAATCTACACTAAAAGAACTGTAACGTACCATAAATATTTCACGCAATTTACATTTCTTCCAACAACATATAATTCGCATGATAATACCCAACCAGTGACCGCAAAATAAACAAAAGAGTTTTCAACGTGGATATACACTATGTTAACGACGGGAGAGATGGCTAGTTCGATTACTATAGGCATATGTTTTTTATTTAATTTCGTAGAAGTACGTAGTTTTGAAATTTTGTATTTTTAATATTTCACAGAAATCAATTTTAATGGGACATCTAAAAAATCGTTATATAAAAGACGGAATAGATTCTATCTTACAACAATTGAAAAGCTATTATAGAACCACTAATTGGCTTTTTACGCCAATCACTCACCCTCTATTGTCACCTTTCTAATGCAATTTACTCTTTCTTGTCGATTTTCTGAAAATTCAACGTTTTTTCGTTGCTGAAACCAGACTTCATTTCAATTATGCAGGTCTGGAAATAGAAAAATATTCTACAAGATGAAATCTCAGGAACTCCACTTAAAACAATATTTTGATAAACAAGAGATCATTATAATGCGCCTCAAACTAAATTTGACTGATGAAGGGAGCGCATTCGATGTGATTGCCTAATTGATGAATGCACCCGATAGTCACGTTCTATGAACTGAGGACAATTAGATACAAATGTGTCTCATTACTTATTGAAAAGTAAATTGCTACATAGTTTACAAACGCCATTAACCTCATTCCTATCAGTCGGAACCAACGATTATCTATTTTTTAAGTATCCTTTTGATGTGAACCTCCGTCTTCGCCGAAATAATAGAAAAATCTCTTCCACTTCTGGACGTCTAAAATAGTCAGCTATTGGAGGTTGAGTGTATTATCAACGAGAAACATTTTCACAAGCTATTTGTTACACTTTTAAGTAATAGAAATATTGAGGGATAAACAAACTGAAATGGCGGTTTAAATATTGGAGCCGAAAGTGTTGAGTACGTTTATATTTAGAGGCAGTAATGCCACATTCGTCAGGGTGCTCCCTTTCCTCTAAACGGCCCCGGGTTCAATTCCCGGTCGAGCCAAGACTATAGTGTGCATTTTCCTTGCAATATCCCAGTATATGTTGCTGTGTGACAATGAGAAAATTCACTTCTCAGGTTGAGAAGACCACAGTACGGCGTGGGGATGCTTACGTGCTAACCACACGTACCCCCTTCACCCATGGCCGCGAAGCAGGGACGTCACCGGTAGGCCTGAGCCCGTTCACAGGCTGTCGCGTCAAGCACATACATACAAACATACAATATCACATTCACTGCGCTGCATACCTCGCCCTGCAGACCACCAGCAGGCTGAATCATTACGCGTTCTAATCACCTCTGTCATCCTAGCCAGCGAAGTTTTAATTAACTTTTAAAAAATGTGTGGGAGAATTGAATGCACTATTTCACGGTTTAATTCGCCTATCTCTGTACTTGCGCGATAATATTCCAACAAAAACAGGTCCATGGAGAATTTATTGAAATGTTTGGCTAACCTACCAGTCAAATATTTCGAATTCGCATAGTCATCAATAATAAGCAGCGGTATGTGCTGAAAAGCACAATTCTTTATAGTCGGAATTCTAAATATGCTTTATGCCGTATTGCTGTCAACGCAACCACAATTCATTTCAGAATATGCATTCCTCCGAATTCCCACGCGAAAAATGAGATAAATTATATTTTATTTCAATAAAACCATCACACACCGAAAGGTCACAAATGTTTTGCGTGCTCAGTCCTCGCATACTTCACAATCTACGTCGAATAATGCGGATGCCACGGCTTGAAGAGAGAGTGGCAGTGTGGCTCTCTTATTTTTCAACCCGCTAATTCTAATTTCCTTCAAAAGCGCACCCTGGCGGCGAGGGATTCACCATGATTCCGCGCAACTTTGGCAAACAGGGCGAGGGAATAAAATTACTACTTTTAAAACATTCGGGAGAGAGGTGCAGTTGACCAACGAGCGTGGCTCGGCGGCGTGCCGGATGAGGTGAAGAAGGGGAGCGTGGCGAGATGAAAGGTGGTGGAGGGAGCGTGGCAGGGACGATCGTAGTGGGGAGGGGCATGGCGCGGAGGAGCATGGTGGGGAAGGGCGTGACAGGGAGAACCGTGACGTGGGGAGCGTGGCGGGGAGGGGCGTGGCGGGGAGGAGCGTGGCGGGGAGGAGCGTGGCGGGGAGGAGCGTGGCGGGGAGGAGCGTGGGGGGCGTGGCGGGGTGGAGAGGGGTTGGGTGGAGAGTACCGGCGAGGCCGGGCGAGACGGGGTTTGGCGAGGCGGGCGGGGCGCGGCGGGCAGGGCGCGGCGGACGGGCGGGGTGAGGACAGGCGAGGCAGGGTATGGCAAGAAGGATGGGGTGAGACGAGGCGTGGTGGGATGAGGCGAGGCGGACGGGGTGAGACGAGGCGGACGGGGTGAGACGAAGCGGGGTGGGGGGAGGGAGGCGATGCGGGCGGACGGGCGACGGTTGACTCCACGACCGCGCAAAATTAGCATTCGTTATGCGAGCGGGCGAGGCGGGGGCGGAGTGGCAAGCAGTGCTCAGGACTAGCCTCGGCGCGGGGGAGGGCGCGGGGGAAGGGAATAAAAATGCGGATGCAGCTAGCAGAGCTACGGCGGTTCGACAGGGGAAAAGACAACGGACGGAAAATAGGAGAGAAAAGCGAAGGGTGGAAGAAATGAACAGACAAAAATAGCGCAGACAGCTGCGGCTGGAAACCCTCAGCTCTAGGGTTGTTTTCATCTTTAAGACAGGAACGCTTTCGCAATGTGAGAGAAAAAAAGCAGAAACGCAGTGAGGGAAAATGGCAACACGCGAGAATTGCGCCAGCTGTAAGACAAGACTCTGGCTTTCTGTGGGAAGTTATTCGTGGACAAGAGCGTTGGCAGACCACGTAAGCGGAGGGAGTTCCACATCCAAGCTTTGTGGGAACAGCGGAGCTGGAGAATCAAAAGCCAACATGAAGGTTTGAAAGGTGACGACAATATGATACTAAATTGACGATCAGAATAGTGGGTATAACAAACTTGCTGTCTCAGTGTGATGTTATTCGAGGATATGAGCGTGGGTGCACAGCTTCGGGGACAAAAGACCACACGCGAGCACTGTGAAAGGGACAGAGCCAGAGGAGCAAAAGCTCACGCCAAGGATTGAAAGGTAATGGAATTATGATGACTAGCAATTGTCATGGGGGAAACAACCCCACGTTGTGGGAATTCATGCACGGAGGAGACCTGCTCTGAGCGTCTGCAAAGAAAGAACCATAGGTTAGTGGAAGCAGGTACTGTAAACAGTGCCGGAGCTAAAAAAGTTTGAGCCCCGGGCAATGCTGAAACGTACCCCCCCCCCCCGAAAAATTGAAAATGTGAATGTTGAATCAAGATACTATATTATTTATTTATTTCAACAAATAACAAAAATTACGTTTAGCTCGAAAAAAAAAAATTTTAATCCAAAAAAATAAATTTAATTTTTTGGATATATTTTAAATGATAGTTTAAAGTAAAAGTATTTTGTGATCAAATAATAAAATTTCACCGGAGAGCTTAAAGCGGAGAAAAATTGTGTTTTGTTTAGTTACTGTTTAATAAAATCTCTTGTGGTTAAATACATATATTTATTTCATGTATGAAATAATAAATATGAATTTTAGTGCATTCTATTAGCGTCATTTGATTCATTTCAAAGAGACCTACTTTATAGGTAATGACTATAAACGCCTATTCAAGGAAAATAAATTAATTGTGAAGTTGATGAAATATCATACTATTGTACCGTCACTTATTAAATTACGATAACGATTTTCTCTTGTTCTAATTTATTTTCCAATTTTTACTCATTTTTTCCCATCATCGGGCCCCTGGACTTGCGGGGCCCCGAGCGATCGCCCGGTTTGTCCATGCCTAGCGCCTAACTGACTGTAAAGGACCCACGAAAGACCACGAGCGAGCACCGAGAAAGAGAGCTAGACCAGGAATTGAATTGAATTGAATTGAATTGAATTGAATTAATGCCTTATTTTACGTGGCGAGACTCGGGACATCAGGCCCGCTCTTCCGTCTGACCACGCAAATTTCGCTACGCTCCTTTCACCAACTAGCAGAGAAAGGAGGTATTTCTTGGGCGAAAAAATGGCGATTTTGAATTTAGCTCAGAGGCGTCATTTAGGCTTGAGGATATTTTACATGCAAGTAAATCTACTAACATGGGACCGCCGGCTTTACTTCCCCTCCGAAGGAAGGCGTACGAAGGGTTTTTTCGCCCTTAAAAATCCACGGCTTCGATCGGGTTTGAACCCGCCAACTTGGGTATAACAGTCCGATACGCTAACCGTCACACCATAGCCTCGCGCGGAAAGCACGTGACCTTTTGACAGGTGTGAATGGAAAACCAATAGCCCCCGGAGTGTCACTCGACATCATACTCTGACGACATTTGTGGGAACGCATTCCCGGACAACGGAGTCAGCAAAGCGCGTCAGCGGGGACAGAAGACGGGCGAGCAGCGTGGGAGAGGCGGAAGCGAGAGACAACGTCGGCCGGAGAGAGCGGGCGCGCCCTCGCGCCAAACAAAGCCATTAGCGCGAGCGCGGGACGAAAGAGCGATGGCGACGGCCGCCAGGAAAATGACCCGAGGCGGCTGCCGGGTCCAAAATCCTCTCGGGAATAATTTCGCGTAAATGCCCGTTATCCGTCAGCCCGATAAACTTGGCACGCGATTCGTTGTATCGCCGATTTACCTAATTAGCATAGCATGCACGCCGGCCCGACGCAGACGGCCTCTGGCCGGCAGCGCTGGGGGTCGGCGAAGTCGAGAAACGGCATGCGCCGGAGATGTCGGGAAACGGCTTGCGCCGGAGATGTCGGGAAACGGCATGAGAGGGAGATGTCGGGAAACGGCAGGAGAGGGAGATGTCGGGAAACGGCAGGAGAGGGAGACGTCGGGAAACGGCAGGAGAGGGAGATGTCGGGAAACGGCACGAGAGAGAGATGTCGGGAAACGGCACGAGAGGGAGATGTCGGGAAACGGCACGAGAGGGAGATGTCGGGAAACGGCGTGAGAAGGAGATGTCAGGAAACCGTTTGTGGCTGGGAAGACGCTTAAGGTTCGTAATGAGGAAACGGCAACATGCGGCCACTCCACTGAGAGAAGACGTAAGGGCGGCGTCCGTGTTGGCTCATATAATAGCTGTAATATACATAATGGAAACACTTCGCATACACAGCTACGATATATTTAAACCGTACAGATATCATTCTCCAGCGATTCTCTGGAGGAACCTCGCTGCACATTACGTATTTTAATGACTTCCATTAGGAGAGACCTTATTACGTAAAACAGTGTGACTGACAGACTTGCACACACAACGCAACCACCATACGAGTTCTGCTTTAAATTTAATTAATTCAAACTAATTAACAGCCATTAATAGCGGCACTCTTAACTATTTATACTGAAATAGTAGTTTAGGAACCAGAGAGTTTAATTAGGGAATAATTTAAAATATTCGTACTCAATTGTCACTTGAATCTCCTGTCCACCTGATCCTTGCGAACCACACTCATTAACCATCTACTCCATAACAGCATAATCAGCTTATCTTTAACACTAAGCCCTATGAGATGAATGTCATTACATTTAAGCGCGTTTTAACGATGACGGGTCATATAACATTTTACGAGATGGGAAAGATAATGACGTACTACACATTTTCGTAATATATTTGCTGAAGTGCGTCGATACAATGCAGGACATAAAGTGTTCAACTTGAGCACATTCCTGAAATCCCGCGCAGGAAGACATCCACGACCTGCGACCCCGCTAGGCGCCGCACACAACGGCTGCACTCCGCAAATTACGCAACTCAGCACTTCGCTTTATTATAGTCAAGGACCCATTCACGGCCCCCATACAAGCACGTAATTGCATTGCATAAGCGCATTCTCCAGGGAGGGCACTTCAACAGATCATAGACTGCCAGCTACCTGTCTCATTGGACATGGTGAGAGCGTTCCCTCGAATGCATGAACGGATAGCCATATATCCTAAAACGACCTTAATTATTCCCCATTATGTACTACGTGAAACGTTAAACAATACGTTTCGATTTCCTCCATTTTGTATTTTAACGTTTTGTTCTTGCTGAATTCAATTTTAATGTTCGTTAATGTTCTATATAATTTTCAACATTGCTTTTGTACTACAACTATTCAGTATTTTCGTAGATTAGAGTACAGCGTAGTACGAATAATAAAGCAACACTTATCTACCTGAGAACACCGACATTCATTTTGGAGTATAAATAATACAGCAGTTATACAAGCATAACATAGCAGAACAAATATTTGATGGATTTGGTGTAAGCTTAAAAACGCACCGTGGGGTCTTTGTTTAAAATGAAAAGCTTTTCAAAGTTTTTCCATATACATTTTGTATGAACTACATCTAACATTTTCTCGGATAGGAAATATATAACATTTTGGCCACTGTTATCCAGCCGCCACGCCACACATGCTACTAAAGGCAGGCGAAGATATTCGATGTTATTGTCAAATGGAATCAATTCGAGTAATTGTGAAATTATACATTATCTATGAACGTAATAACGTTTGTTGTGTATATAATGTAACTAATGTGTTATAAACGCATGTGTTTAAATTTATTCAGATAGTATAATATACAGCAATAACTTGAGATATTTCTGTGAGCGGCATTTTAGCCTTTTTTTATAACAATTTTTTGTTACTTCCATTTCATTTTCTTCTAGTTCTTTAACCCTTACGAAGTTTCAGCACAGAAGAAAGATTGTAATATCTTTCCTCTATGGATTCAGTAAACAACAGAATGGCACTACTTGACTATATCGAGATAAAAAGATACTGGCTAGTAAGAAATCGCGAATGATTCTTCTAGATTACTATAATGGATACGTAGGGGCTTGCCTTTGCCTTTTTACCATGTCAAAGTCAAGAGGTGTAAGCATCCGAAGTGAAATCATCCCTTATGAGGGATTAGAATTTATCACTCATAACCTTGCATTGTACAAATGCCCCCTCCCCTCAGTTGTAGTTAGATTGGTCACATTAAGATCACATACGAAAATTGCATTTTAACGCTAAAAAGATATACTGTGATTACCTCCGAATATCCGGTTTACTCGAAAATAATGGGAAGCGATTCCAGTTTTTTATTTTTTTTAACTTTTTTAGTAAACACGTCTAATGACCGCTGAACGGGAACAGAAATGGAAATGAACGTTATTTCTTCATCGTTATGCTTTCAAAATAGTTCATATTTCATTCACTCTTGAAAAAAGAAGAAACCAGTGTTTTTCCATAAGAATAGTTAACGTTCATTTTTGATATTTTTTTTATTTTTGAATGTTGTTTTTGACGCTCAAATAGTAAGAGGTTTACTGTACTTATCAACAGACTTCAAAATTATCTTTATGCAATTCTCTTTGTGAAACATATATTTTCTGAACATCTCTTCCCTCAAATCATATAGTTAATATATCTTTTCTTCTTCATTTCACCAAAGCGATGAGGCCAGCGTTTTTCGCAAGAATATAGCAATTCCAAATCAATAATTTATGTGATTTTCCATAATTTCTTCTTATTAAGAACGGAAGCCGTTAAATGCGAGAACTGCAATCGAACTGCGGGCCGAAGTCACGATTTCCGCCGCCTAAAAACTTGGTCCCACGCGTGAACGATAACGCAACGAAGCTTCTCTAACTCTTGGTTAATCGCCGCGAGCGTTCCGTAAGAATTACGCTCCCCATTGCCCACGATTTCCCTGTCGAGGAGCGGCAGCCGCGTTCGCACCGCCTAGACTCGCTTTCGCGCGTGCGCGGTAGCTCCACCCCCCCTCCCCCCGGCCCCGAACGAGCGATCGTTCTTCCTGATTCTAGAACTCGCGCGGGGGAGGCCGTGACACTTGACGGGCCATCGCCTCCTGAAGGAACCTCCGAACCGCCGACGTTTGTCGAGTAGGGGATGAGACCCTGAGATCGCGGGTGGCGTATAGGGATAATTCATGTTTTAATCTCTATTGTTTCCAGCGTTGGTATTTTGTTTTATGTTTGTATGTCTGATGTCACGACTGTTCTATTTCCAATATTGCCGGTGCACAGTAAAAGTGACAAATCACAGGAATTGTCAGTTTTCAGGAGAAAGTTTTATTTTGGACATTTATTTTGATGCCCAAACAGTGTTTTACTGTACATACTAACAGACTTCAAAATTATCTTTATGCAATTTTATTTGTGAAAAATCTATTTTCTGAACATCTCTTCACTCAAATCAAATCGGCTTGTGTGGATTTGTCTCTGTGGATTTGTCTCTGATTGGGAGGTGCTAGGGTTCGAGTTCCGACGGCGGCAAGACTCTTGACATTAGCTACACAGCTTGGTCGAGTGCAGCCGCTTTCAAGGAGAATTAAAGCGGTCAGCTGCTCTGATCGGTCGTTCTCCGTGGTTTCTGCAATCAGCACCAGGCGAACCCCGGAACAATATCCTAACACACAGGCCACTGACCGCGCACTATCTTTCTTTTCTCTTCCTTGTCTTATCCTCGCTCCTTAATTACATACACCTTCATTTACATGAACCACACTATCACATATGCCGGGACACTAGTCGGGAGTTTAGAGCTTATCTCGACTGGGGCGGTGCCCCGCTGGTGAGAGATACCTGGATGGGGAAAACCCGCAAGGCCGCGGGTAGATCGGCGACGAGCAGTGGTGGAAGATCAGCGCCACCTCGAGCGATTAAAACATGCACCACACTTACGCAACTAACGATCGTAGCCGGAATCACTAATCAACTAATTAATCACTTAAATAAATAATGACGATTTTTTAGATGTGTCACTATTATTGTGCACCGATATTTGTGGACAAAAAATATGGTTTAAGACGCCAGAACTGGCTCACCCAGAAGTGATCATCTGTTCCTTCCCCTTGTTAGTATATAGTGAGGTTCAATACAACAATTTCACACCTAGCTTATTATACACATTTACCTTCTAAATTACGAATAGAAAACTGAATGTTCTATTGCATCTTTAGATGAAAAGTCAAGACAAAACACAAATATTCCACAACAAATTTACTCTCAAGCTTAGCAAGGAAATTTTAAAAGTTAAAAATGACATTTTGCAGAGATTGTTATTTGTATTTTTGAAAAAAGTTGAATGAAGTCAAGAAAAAAACATATTTAAAATTAACGCATTTTATACAATTGCTTTCAAAAATAAACAAGAGCTACAATAATTAAATTCTTCCCATACTAGAAATTATTCACACAAAACAGCGAGACATCCTTTGCTCTGGTAGCATACGATCGAACACAGCGCAGGAAAACAAACACAACCCACGATCTACGACACAGGACAAAGTAGAACAATTGCAACAAAATTAACGGAGCGGAAACAGTTTCCACTGCGACAAAATAGAGAAACATGTTCCATGAAGATAACCGTTTATTGCTCCGGCTTCCCAAATAAATGCCAGCGAGCACCCCAACGCCTTCTTCCTTTGATCTTTCAACCCTCACCACCACCACCGCCCCCTCACTCAGCTCTTTCGCTCGCCTGCGACTCCCGCGAAGACCAAAGAGCTCCCAGAAACGATATCATGAAGTCTCCCGCTAATCCAAATAATTACATGAGCAATGTAGACATATGGCAATGTACACGAACAACTTTAATCAAACGCAAACGAAATATGTTTCGCTTGCGTGTATCTCATCGCTGCACACCCCGAGGCGTTCGCCTCTCCGACATTTAAATCTAGACGGAGATCAGTTTGAGGGGCCGACTTGGCTGAATTGAATTTCTCCCAGAATTCTCCTCGGAAACTAATTAGGGTGGCACGAGAAATGCCGCACGCGATTGGTTCGAATGAAAGAAATTAAAATTAGAAATCCGAAAATCTCACGGAAACAGCTGGCGAAAGCTTCTAGGAATTGTCATGACGAATGAAATAAGACGATGAGAACCTATCGAAGAAAATAATGGCATTATGCATGATGAAATTAATTGGTACTACTCAACGAATTCGTATGATTTTGAAAATACAAGTCGTTTAATATCTAGTAGTTATCGTAGAGTAGTGATTTTATTATCCGCTAGTAGATATTTTAAATGTACAATAACTTTCTAGTGTACGTAAATCTAAAATACTTTTAGTACACGATTTCAGTGATTACATTAAAGCAAACACATTTACTAAAAACACATGCTTAATTTTGAAACCAATCTTACAATCTTACATTCGCTACTTCTCTTCTTTAAATTTTACCCCCTGTAACTAGAAACCAACCTTTTAGAGTCGCTTTGAAGTATTCGGAATTTTATTAGATATTTTCTCCGAAAAATATTTCGAAGATATGTAACGTCAGCGGAGAACTAATTACACATTTAAGACTTCCTTGTGTCAAAATGTAATTTGTTTCCAAGAAAACTGTCTTATTACAAATACAAAGTGAACAAAACAGCATTTTCAATTACAAAATCACTCGCTGACCCGTTGGCACATTCCAGGTCGAAGCCCCGACAATTACAGGTGGAAGGCTTTCCGAGGAATAGTCAATTCTAGAGCAGCAGCAGTGTCGGAACGAGAATCAGAGTTTCCACGAAGAGCCACCGCTCTCGGCGACGACCTACAGCGTGCGTCCAACCTGCTCTCCCCGCCCCGTGTCTCTTACCGCTCCACTCTCCCCGCCCTGCCCCACTCCACTCCGCCCCGCAATGCCACTCTCTAATCGACATCTCTCCACTCCACCTCGCCCCGCTCAACACAACTCCGTCTAGCTCCACTCCACTCCATTCCACCCGTGCCCCCGATCACTCCACTCCACTCGCCTTCGCGCTTCCTCGCTTCGCGCTACCTCGCTTCGCGCTACCTCGCTTCGGGCTACCTCGCTTCGGGCTACCTCGCTTCGCGCGACCTCGCTTCGCGCGACCTCGCTTCGCTCTACCTCGCTTCCCTTCACACCGCCCCGCTCCTCTCCTCTTCAATCTCTCGCACTCATCTCCAATCGCCCCTCTCCAATTCACACCGTTCCATTCCACTCCGTCCCGCTCCATTCCAGCTCGATACACCACGATCCGCCATTCTCCAAATCACTCAGCTTTCCCCGACCCACGTCGCCTCTCCCACTACTCCGTGAGGTACAAAACAGACAAACCTAGCTCCCCTCGTAAGTGCGATGTCGCCAAAAAGAGTCGTCTAATAATACTCATTTGCAAATTGTATAAACTGTTTCCGGAGCGTCCTCAATCAAACACAGAGTAAAAGCTACAATGATACATGATTCTGGAGTCGTTAGCCGAGTTATGCTCCGTTAGGTCACGGAAATTAAGAAACTCGAGTCATCATGGATTCCTGGACGGGTGACCACCTGGGAACCTCTGATAGTAACGTGCCGAGCCGCTGGCCGAAGGACAGTCAAGACTGCCATGTTACAAGAGAAAAAAGACACATTTAACTCGTGTACTTGCGAAAAAGGCAAAACATTTTTTTAATATAATGGTTGAATCGAGAGTATACAACATAAGTTAACACTCAACCATGATTTTTTAGTATCTTACATTCCAGTTTTCAAGAATTCATTGCAATAAGAGTATAGGGGCTTACCATCCAAACCTACTGTTTCATTTCCAAAGAGTCCAGCTCTAGTCAACAGTTTAGAACTTCTTATCTTCCAGAAAATAGAAGTAACGTATGTATTCACAGAAAGTGTTGCAGCATACACTGGCAATGAGGAGAGAGAAAATACGATAAAAGTGCATAAAAGGAAAATGATGGAGATAGCCACGAGTTAAGTTTGAATTTTGTAAATGTAGGGAAAATGATAAAATAAAATAAGGAAATAATACGAACGGTGTCACAAATAGCATGATCATGTGATAAGAGAAGCAATATGCGAAGAATGAACAAAGGAGTTCAATTATGTTTTGCAATAATATAAGTATCACTAGTAAATTTGCATACAATGTTATAAAAAATAAAAATTGTAACAATACAAATTGTAATAATTTAAATGAATAATACTCGTAAATTACTAGTAGTACAATCCTTGCTGGCGTCCGAAATAAGTCATGCTCTATTTATCATCTGTTACAATCGGAAAATAGACATTAATAACCAGACATTGATATTAATTCATTTCTGATAAATAGATTTAATAATTGATTAAGCGTCCAATTCAGTACAATTGTGTCGTGAACAGTGAAAGTAAATTAATTACACAGAATAACATTACACAGACCAAACAGACATTTGACACGTTTAAAATAAACTGGACTGTGAAACTTATTCATTGTCATTCTAGAATTGACATTTTATTTTATATTCCATTTTAAAATAACGTTTTGGTTTAGAGAGGGCGTGTTTTCAAGTGTTCAAGAACATTCCAACACTGAACTCTTATCTAATTCCGGCCGTGGTTAAAGGCCAGTAGCCAAGAACACTCTGCGACCCCCACAAGAACCACTTCGCCCCTGGTTAAGAATCGCGGATCTAAACTTCCTACACGGCCACGGCCTCCTCGCCCAGCGGCTGGGAAGGCTGGAGGTTGCAGGTCCCCGGGCGCTGCGCAGCTGCGTGGATAATCTTCTCCCGTCGCCACTTCACCTTGTTACTTCCAACGACATAACGAGATCGAGACGGAGCACCTAATGGCGTGAGCACTCGGTCGGCAAATGCGACTGACCTACGAAAGACTAATGGTAGAAGGGATGAACGTGCTCCAACGATGACGCAAGGGGAGTAGTATGTTCGTGTGTGGATTCACGGCGAAGAGATACTCAGTAAATGATGGAAGAACAACGGTAACTTCTCCACCGTCAATAATAAACGCCAAGAGAAACAAAAGGCTTCAAATTACAACTAACTCAAATGAAGGACTACAGAACTTTGGCGGTTGAAACAAGATCTATTCATTACTTTGCTGAATTTAAAACATATATAAAACAGGCGAGAGAAACCTGCAACAAGTCCTTCATTAAAAGTTGAACAACGCAAAGGATCCTTAAAATTCCGCGAGAATCATTCACCACTTATAAATAAATATATTTGCTTTAAATTATTACGTACTTAAGAGAAAAAAGTTGTATAATCTACGTTTGGAAGACTTGAAAATATACATTTATTTGAAAATCATCTCAACAAAAAAGAATAATTAACAATATGTGAGTGAAGTTGTTTGAAAATAAGAAATGGTTAAAATATGTTTACAAGTTGGGAATAATACATCCCCTTAGCACGTTATAGAGCGAGAATACTTTATTAGCTGTGTCCTTAATCATCGATCAACCTAACACATTAAGCAGGAACAAACTAACATAAAGAGGACAAAATCTAAAGGTCCCGGTGTGCTAAAAGACTTGGGTCTAAACGTGCCGGGAATTCGACGCCACAGTGCAACCGCAAAACCGTCGCAGCACATCTTCAAGTAAATACCGCGAGAACCTGAGGGAAGGAATTTCAGAAGCTGCAACTCGCGGCATAACTCGTCGCGTCACGTCGCGCGGAATTAACTAAGGGCGTTCTTTGAGCGCGCGCACACTCCGCTGCCGCTCGCTACCGCCTGCGCCGCCTCCCCCCCCCCCCCGCCATGCTTCCGTCGCCTCCGCCGCTTCCACAGCCCCGCTCACTTGCCGCTCCCACCACCTCCGCCACCACCAGCGTCCCCACCCTCGCCCTCGACCCTGCTGTTCCAGCTACCATCGCCCTCTCCGCCGTCTTCAGCAACACAGTCGCCCTTCGCCTCTGAGGCTACTCGCAAAACGAGAAGCAGGTTCGTGACGTGACGCAGGGTGACTCATGGGGTCACTTTCTAAGATTGGGTCTAAAACGCCGTTTCAAACCGTAGTTCTGAAACCCCGGTCGTAGGCACAACTCGCGTTGGCTTACCAAGACGGAGTTTCAACGCCGTCTGGCGAGACCCCGTTTTCAAGCCATGGTTTCCTCAATCGGTCTGGCAACGCTGCCTTTGTGTATGCGCATTTCGCTCGTCCTCTGTTTTCCTCGCGGATTTTTCCTTCAGTCGTATTGCAGTCGTTGTTGCGTGTGGTTGTGTGCTAGTGTTTGTTTAGTTCGTGGCGTCCACGTGCAGAAGTACGGAGTGTAAGTGAGAAGAGGAAGTGTTGTAGCAAGGTAAATGTTCCGACAGAATTTAATTATTCAATATTATCATTCTTTATTGTAATGTAATAGAATAAATATTAAAGCTGGCGTGTTTGTTTAGTTCAAAATGGCTCGCTATGAGAAAAGCGAGAGGGGGTTACTGGCAGAAATTTGCCAGAAGTACCCCATTATAGGTGACAAGGGCTACGGAGGGGATATTTAAAAAAAAAAGAAAGTAGCCTGGCAGAAAATTGCCAGCGAGTTCAACAGTTCGACTCCAGGGAGAGCTCCTCGTACAGAGGAGCAGATTCGTGGTGAGTAAAAAAGATTTGAGATAATTTTACAAATCTTGGATCCGTGCGCATTAACCATAAAATAATAACAGCCGAGAACTACTGAATAAGTTCAAATGGAGAAAGAATTAATGCAAAATTTATTCCATGCAGCATGCCTATTCTAGTACAGCAAATTTATATTGCTCAAGCATTTGAGAAGTGTGCGCACGTTTATGCAAGTATAGTTCATATTTAATACTTTGAAGTGATGTCTATTATGTACTTATATTACTGTTTAGGTTTGTGGAAGCGTCTCAAAATTTCAACGAAAGAAAAAATAGATGCCATGAGGAGCGAGGCAAGGAAGACTGGCGGAGGACCTTCCTCCAACTTGAATTTGGATCCAGCGGAGGAAATAGTTTCTGGGATGCTGGGGTCATCAGTAGATCCATTACCAATGGATCATGATAATGATGCCGTAGGCTTTCAGGTACTATTTTGGTAAAGCTTTGTTGGTGATATGTTTTCTCTACATAAAATACAATTTCCAAATTCTCATTCATGGTTTCTTAATTCATGTGGTACAGGAAGGGCAAATTCTTGTGGAAATGGTTGAGGGGGTAGAAGTGGAGGAGGCTGTGCCAGAAATGGTAGTGGAGGATGTGCCTCCTGAAAATTAAAGGAGGTCAGCCCCAGTCCCACAAAAGAAGTAAGTAAAACTTTGTTTTGATGGACAATTATGAAATATGAATGTTTTAATGAATTGTATGATGAATTCAACACTTGAAGAAATAACTATAAATCTAAAGTTAATGGCTGGCTTTTTTTTTTTCAGTAAAAAATCATTGTATGATAAGCAGCTGCTCCAGATGGCAGAAAAGGAGCACCTGCAAAGATTGTCGGACGATGCCAGAAGGATGCAGATGGCAGCCGAAAAACATGAGTTGGAAATGCAGATTTTGCAATTAGAGAAAAAAATTAAAATAAAAATATTAGAGCAAATGCAAATGTAAATTAATAAAAAATAAAAAAAATAAATTTAATTTGCATTAACCATTGTAATTTTATGAAATGAACCGTGCCTTGGTCCTTCAACATCTACCTCTTTTCATATTCCAGAATCCTAATCACTTGTAATGTTGTGTATACTCTGAAATTACAATCTTCTTTAAAGTAGTAGCACGTGTAAATTATTCCCCACTGCTCTAACTAGTTGTAAGGTTTATGCAATATAATTGCCAGGAAAAGGAATGTTGAAAATTTCACTTAATGGAATTGATATTTTAAGTGTGTACTGTGATTTCCACAACTTTGCCTCTGGCAGGTATCAGCTGTTGAGTTTCATTCAGATGACTATGATTCTATGACTACGGTGATGTTTAAGCTCCCGATTGGATGAAACTCAACAGGTGATACTGCCAGCGCCAGAATTGCATAAATCGCAGTATAGTATTGAACTGTTGTTTTTTTTCTCCTTTTGATATTTACGTCATCAGTTGAAGATCTGTAATAAATATATTAATTCGTATCAGTGTGTGTTAGACCTTCGAACAAGGTAGACAAACGGAACAGTTGTGACAGTATATGGAGATGGAGGGCTATTGTTCCCTATGTAAGATAGGTATGTACAAACATCAAGCACTGGGATGTGCATCATTTACTCTATTTCAAGATTTTGAAATATATTAGAATTTAAGAAATCATGATTGTCCTGTTTACTTGAATACGACCTGAAAGAGGGCCATGAATATTCAGTCAATTAGTTATTTCATGCGAGTTTAAGATTATCTGATACTCTATATTAAAGTTGATACCTAATGACCAATTTATAGCCTGTATTCAAATTAATAGGATTTGAGAGGGAGGCCCTTTTCCCGCAAAGCAGGAAACATGTCAATAGGCTTCAGTAGTAATGTTCTGTGAATATCTTCAGTTTTGCATAATTCATTTGCAAGTGAGCAACATATTAAAGGGAATGACAGAAGTAAAAAGAGAATATCAACTCCTTTTTTAATTCAAGTCTCACTTGCATGAAGGGAAATAATACCAACCCTAAAATATGCAGGTCATTACATTATCGTTAAGTATACAATGAAATTTAGCATAACTATGAAATTACATTGAATGGGAATTTCAAACATGCAAAATAAAACTTTGAAACTGGCATTATGAACATGATTTTACATAACAATTCAAGCCCAACCTCTTAACTTTCATGTAACATAGACATATGTAACCATGTTATACATACCTAGATATGTTATGAACTGCATATCTAAAGTATATGGATCAGAAAAATCACTTGCAAGACTAAAATTAGAGAATTTAATTTTTCCTGGCAAAAATGAACAATTTCAAGGATTGTAAAAGAAAAACTATGTAGTCATCTGTTCAAGTTTTTTTTTATTTAGGTAAAATGAGTTCTAATAAAATGTTCTCTCCACCTTAGACCTTCAGGACGATCAGCTTCGTCTGCTTCTATTACTACTTCCCCCTCTTCTAAAGCCTCATTGAATTCTTCCTCTGCTCTCTCAACAGCAATATTGTGAAGAATAGCTGAAGCTACAATAATTTTTAACGTGGTTGACACCTTAGTGCGCAACGTGTAGTGGAGGCAGGGGAATCTCTTCTTCCAGCTGCCAAAAACTCTCTCTATTACATTTCTGGCACTTTTATGTGCCACATTATACCTTCTCTCAGCAGGTGTTCTTTCATTTACAACAGGTGTCAGTAGGTACCTAGAGCATGCATAACCACTGTCCCCAATTAGGTGTCCAGAGAAGGTGCCACTCTCCAACACCTCTTTTATTACCGAATTTCGAAAAATTCTACTGTCATGGCATGAGCCAGGCCATCTTGCCACAATATTTGTGATTTTCATATTAGCATCACAAATTACCTCGAAATACAAAATTCATGTTTTTCTCAATCCAGTTGTAAAAGCACTCTCAATGAAATGATAAAATAAGAAAACTATTTTTACTTTACCTGGCAGTTGATTGAGTAGTATCTTTTTCTATTGCAGTATCGTTCTGCTTCCTCCTTCCTTGGACACACTATCCTGATATGGGTGCAATCTATTGCTCCAATGATCCCAGGAAAATTATCACTGCATTAACAGAATTTCATAATAAATATATACATTTTCATTCTCCTCCAATTGGAGTATCGTATTACAAAGAAACAGTTAAAAGGTTTTAAAAACTGCATTTTAAGAAAATAGAATAAATAAACGTTTAAATATATTAGGAATATGGTGGTGAATTTCTTTTTGTGATATGAACTAGGAGTTAAAATTGCTTTTACCACAAATTTATTTCACAAAACATTTCAACTAATGGGCTGTTTTCAAGCCTGAGGATATTCATTTTATCTTTTATAAGAGCTGATGATTAAATTGTAAGTGAATTCAGAAACAAATTCTAAAAAATATAAATAAAAGTGAAAACAATGTTTTTGTTAATAGTCTTGTAAGTGTGTAAGAAATGTAATTGTTTATGAAGAAACAATTCATATACAAATCTATGCCTATTGAAAGAGAGTACAATAAGGAAATCAGTGAAATAAAATATACATTCATTTTGCCCAAGTATGCTCCTTGGGTACTATGTGCAAGGAAAAATATAAGTTAGTATAATATACCGTGATAGCTCTGAGAACTGTTGCTTCACTCTGGGGTGATCACGTCTGTGGGGGAAATATATGTATTGGCGAATCCATGAACATATAACTCCAGAGACATTCTGAATTAAGCGGCACACTTGACTTTCATGTATGCCCACTAGGTCTCCTATTACAATTTGGAATGCTCCAGTGGCGTAAAATCTGTGAAAGGAGGCCAAACAATTTATTTCTTTTGATGTGATTTTATTGCAAAGCAACATACTTGTAATATAATAAATAATAATTATTGAGTCACATATACAATTACAATAGTGTATCCCAAGCCAAATCTATGATATATATAGAGGGAGTACAATTGCATACATCTTCTTGAGTACAGCCAGTGAAGTTACATTTATTGTCCAGAATTAAAACAAGGGGCCATCTCAGCATTTGCTGAAAGGACCGGGGAAACTTGACAAAAAACCTGATGGGGTCATTGGCCTAGAGATTATGCTACAATACTTGTTAAAGATATATCAAGATATTACATAGTAGATAATTATTTTTAGTAGCAAAATAGTTGAACATTTAACTTACTTTAATTTAATTTAAAATACTTATTTCAAGATTTGTACAGTTTCATTTTGGTATACTGATTTTACTGCTACTACTTAATAATAATAATAATAATAATAATAATATAGATAACATTACTTATAAAATAATAATAGTAATGACACTACTAGTAGTAATACTAGCAGTACATGACAACAATTATGGTAACAACTACATATGATTTAACAGTATTAGCATATTCCTTGATTAAATTTTGAAATGGTGAGGACGAGGCGGCAGTTTATGGCCAGTTTTTTTCTTCTTCTCTCTATACATAACAACTCGCACCATACAAGTTTCATGCGTTGGCTTGTATTGTTGGGTGGCTGGTTATCTACATCCGCATTCAATTAGCATGTAAAAATGTAATATAGAAAATACATGTGAAACGGCAATTACTAACCTCAAAACTATCAGAAGCTGGAGTATCAATGGTAACCCCAAGCCTCTTCTGTCTTGGTGTTGTAGGTTAGGTCGCAGCATCTCCGCCAAGTAAATCGTCGTTTCTTTTGAAAAACGATACCTTCTTCGAAATTCTTTTTCTGTATAATTTTCGAGATGGTTGCTACGATCCCGCAAGACCCTCGTTCGCGGGTGCAGTGCTCTATGGAGGTTTATTCTCCGCCGAAACTCCTCAACTCGCTGAATATACTCCATTTTCCCAGTCACTTTTCTGCTACAGACGTGGTTTCAAACCTCCCTTTGACGCGGTCTGTAATTGAGAACCACGTCTCGAGACACGGTCTGGAAATGGCGCACGAACTTCGTTCTAGCAGGCGAAATCCTGGTTTGAAACCACGTCTCGAAGAAACCGCGTCCAGACCCCTTCTTAGAAAGTGACCCATGGTGAGTTTCGGATAACCACTGCCCTGGCTGGCCCCACTGATTGGACCCGCGCTCATGATCTAGTGCGTAGTCCAATAAGCGGTGGTTATTAAAAACTCACCATGAGTCACCTTGTGTCACGTCACGGACCTGCGCCGCATTTTGCGACTAGTCTAACGCCATCCTCGCCGCTTCTGGCGTCTCCGCCATCCCCACAGCCGTCCCTGCTGCTTTTGCCATCTCCGTCACTTCCGCTCCACCCGCAGCCACCGCCTTCCTCGCCCCGTCGAGCGCCTCTTTCCGGGGCCCTGGCGCGCCACCGCCGCAATACAGAGCAACTAACAGTGCGCCAGGCGCACCTGAGACGGACGGGTGGCGGTGACGCGGATTAACTCTACAACGGAGCGGCAGATGTACACAGCAAATGAGTGATCCTGGTTGCTGAGGTAACCCCAAATAGTACATTCTTTCATTAGTATGAAACCAGTCTGTAAGCCTTTTAGCCATACCTGGAAAATTATAAATGATTTGATGGTTATAGATGATTGCGTTGTCATGATCGACGATGCAGCAATGTAGATAAGAAAGGCAGAGAGAGTGAGAAGAGAGTGTGAAAGGCGGAGAGGGTGAGAGAGAATGAGAACTCCAAGAAAACCTCACGAACCCTCTGTAGGCACTAATTCCACATCGATCGACCAATATTTGAATTTAAATACCTAAGGGCGCTCGCTGAACAGTACGCAACTTGTTGCGTAGCGGATAGCGCTTTGAAACTTAGGATTCCGGAGTTGAAAATCCAGTCCAAATTCCACCGCATATAAAATTTACGTGCGGGAGAGCGCAATTTTTTTTTACAATGTTTCGGCATACACCTGTGTCCCTTGCCCCTAATTACACCATTTCTCCATTATCATCACTATCATAGTCTATACATTAGTTCATCATGCTAGACTTCTGAGATTCAGGTAACAGAATCATACGATATATTCTATTTATCTAGAGTCCCAGCGCTGGTGGAACTTTATAAGTCGTGCTGGTATGCAGTGGCTGAGAAAGAGCCTCGAGGGTTGCATTTGCTGCAGTGATGAACTCGAAAGTGCAGTAGCATGACCGCGAACTTGTAAGGGCAATGAAAGCAGTAGCAACGTACGAGGTGCGCCGTTTCAATAGACGACGTCGAGTTTGAAGTGGGGTGTAGACGGCAGTGGCTTTGAGGCTGCGGCATGCACGCTGAATACCAAACCAGCAGCAAGCACGGTGAGAATAACAACCGCGGTACGAGAAGGCGCTGAAAATGAATATATTTATGTAACACAACCTATGAGGCATAGTACGATACGGATTTCTATGAGTAAGAATGATATGTAAAGGTGAGTGACGATTGGTGGGGTAATAGACGATTGGTGAAGACTGTCGGCTATTTACCTAAATTGTGATACAACTAGAAACGAAAGCAATAATTTACGACGTGCTGGATGGTGATTATTATAGGTTGTGAGTAACTGGGAATTCCAGGGGAAAAATATGAAAAAAAGAGGTACAATTGGCACCTTCTCTAAGAGGACCAAACAATCCACAGAAGAATATTTCGAAGGGATATGTCTCCTCAAACACAGAGTGACTCTTGGAAGTCATGCAAGAGTCAAGGGCCGAGAAACGAGACGGAAGCCATAGTCACGTGTCAGTGTTCAAGTCAGTGCGAGGGTCACGGGTTCGAGTCCCGTATAGGCATGGTTACTTACTAGTGTTTTCAGGCATGGCGAGCTGTCTTATTCACCGTACATCCTTTCCTTAATATCCCTTCGCTACAGGCCCATACGGTTGTCTTTGGAGCATACGCTTCAAGCATGTGCCAGCAACCCTCGAAACGAGCGATTTCTGAAAGTAATTTCCCCTCCACTGCCGATAGTGAGGTCATTGCTACCAGGGGCGCAATAGCGACGCCCTGTGTGGCTTTTGTGCCACAGCAGTGCAAACTCGTAGGGGCGTTCGGATTCCCGCAAATTAACTAGTGACTACCAACGATCGTCCCACGGACTTCCCCAATCACCGGCGACAACTACAGTCGATAATTATGGATCCGAGCTGCATCGATTCTAGAAAAGTAAATCAGGCCATAGCTGGGAGGGACCTACCTGGGACAATACACAAAACTCAGCAGGAGGTGCGGCGTTTATTCAGAGAGAGGATTAAAAAATATGAATGACTCCACACATGTAGTTCCCTCAAACACGAATGACACACCTATCAGCAACCAATTTCACCTATTTCTCCTAAAATATCCTGCAACAGTTTCGAGGAATTGAAGCTCATCCACGATGTTTCCCCACTAACAAACAAAACATACGGAATAAAGCAAGTTTCTCTGATAATACGCGACAGACTTACAAGTTGGAGTTTCCTCGCCAGAACGCCTGCGCGAACGTCTCAAACGCGTGTTTTGCAATATTCGGTCGAACGGGGGCGGCGCTTAGATCGTTCTTGAACGAGGAGTGAAGCGGAGTGAAGCGGAGTGTAAGCGGCTGAGCCACCTCCGCAGCGGCACCGCGCTTCGCCGCACAGTCGTCTCAGCGCTCTCCGCGGGCGTGCGCAGCGCAGCGCCGCGTCGCGTCGCGCCGCGTGGCGGATCAAGCCCCGCTCGCCCCCAGCGGCGCCGCTAATTCCACGTCGCGTTCAACCTCTCGGGGGAGGAAGTGCGCCACGCCGCTGCTACGACGATTCCACGGCAAAGTGAGGGGCGTCTTTGCCGAGAAGAATGTGAACAAACGACGACGTATGTTTTATTTCTATTATCTATATTCGCGGATTCCTAATATCATCCAACCCTAAGCAGGTTAAACCTGAAGTACTGAAAGTGCAAGAGTACACACACACACACACATATATATATGGGAATGTGCGTATGTCTGTCGCACATATACGCCAAAACTACTCTACTGATTTCGCTGAAATTTTCATCATTTGTTGTTATTAGTAATGGGAGTGTTTAAAGAGAGGTTTGAACTAAATCGCACATGTCGGAGTGTTGATGACAACTGTAACGTCGTGCGTGGGGGCCAGACGGTCAGCACATGTCGGAGGGGCGGAGGCGTCGTGCGAGGGGGCCAGACGGTCAGCACATGTCGAAGGGGCGGAGGGCCGCCGCCGCCGGAGGCCGGCCCTGGGGGGCAGTCTTTTGGCGGCGAGCGGATGCCCGCCGCAGGCGGGCCCCGCCTCGGGGAGCCGGGAGGGCGGGTCTCGGAAAACGGGTGCCAACTGTCGCAAAGGAAATTGATTGGTGCGTCCAGCGGCGAGGCAGCTGGACCCCCAAATTGCAAACAGGCGACATTCCGGGATGAGAGAACGCCATCGACATGTGGTGGCTGTCACGTGACCCCTCGCGAGGCGGCTGGAAAGTAAACCGCCGGAGTCATTCGAGTCTGAACCGGATCGGAGTGCGGCAGGCACTTGTCACCCGCCAGGGGTTATCGCGAGCTTAGGCTGCGAGGTGTGGCGATTGCCACGGGAGACAGACTGGGAGCGGCGCCAAGCCGCTGGGGTTTGTGTCAGTCTGGGGCGGGAATGCCTCAGAGGTATGCTGTGTTGGGAGTGCAGCGTGTTTCCAGGGAGTATGTATATACTGTAACTATCTTGTAATAAAACTGTATAAACAACTCCGTGTCTGTGAGTTACTCGCACCCGACGACGCCACAGACGAGGAAACATTAAATGGTGGCAGCGGTTACAACGAACTTTCACGCGGTGGCAGCCATTCAAACATTAAATGGTGGCAGCGGTTACAACGAACTATCACGCGGTGGCAGCCATTCAAACAGTAAATGGTAGCAGTGACATTGGACATCCACGCGATAGTGAGTGTAGTAATTCACGCAGAGCAGTGAGAATTAACACTGAATACGGCAGCAAGTGTCGAAATTGTTAATAGTGCGGTTACGTATGCAAGCAATGATAGGTGCCGCAGTAACAGAACTGAGCTGGAGCTTTTGGTGAACTAGTAACGCCCGAGGAAACATTAAATCGTGCGGCAGCAACGGGAGCATCAAGAACGAAGACTGGTCCAGGTCTGGAAGGAAGGAAGGAAGGAAGGAAGGACCGACGTCTACACGTGTCCACGACTCAACCAACTCACCAGAGCGCAAGCGGCACCGTGGGCTCCCTGTACGTAAGTGTGTCTTTTTGTACTCGCTAGGATTAATTCAGGCAGTATGGCGTATCTTGCGGGATTCAGGAAGGAGGTGTTGGTTCGAGTGGCCAAAGAGATGGGGGAAACGTTTGCTGGTGATGAAACGGTTGTTGCACTAAAACAAATAATTGTCGATAGCGCGCAATATGAGGAGGATGTTGTGCGGGAACTCGCTAATGCGATCAAGGAAATTCTCATTGAGGAACGCGAGCGCGAACGGGAGAGACAGGAGCGCGAACGCGAGAGACAGGAGCGCGAACGCGAGAGACAGGAGCGCGAACGCGAGAGAGAGGAGCGCGAACGCGATAGACAGCACGAGATAGAAAGGTTGCGTATGACGACGACCACCTCGACACGGGAATCGATAGGTAGTACCGGTACCGCAACGAAGGCAACCGTGCAAATTAAAAACGTCATGGATCGGTTTAAGGGCGAAAATGATGATATTACAATGTTCCTTAGTGTGTTCGAAGCACAGGTAGGGCAACTAGGTATATCAGAAACTGAATGGGTGACAAATCTCATGGCACTGTTGCCTAATCAAGTAAATTCATGGTTGATGCTGGATTCGGGAGCGGGTGGCGTTGAATACGAGGAAGCAAAAAGGCGGCTGTTAGAAATGTTTAAATTTAACGCCGAAAGATTTCGACAGTTATTCGCATCACACCAAAGACGGGCGGGAACCACGTGGAGCGTATATGCCCGGGAATTAAGTAACTATTGCAAGGAATGGGTCGCGGGGCTTAAGATTACGGAATTCCACGAGCTCCTAGATTTAATGGTTACTGATCAATTAAAGCGGAGAGTACCGGCAGAAATGCGCGACCATTTTATTGATGAGTGGGGAGATCTTGCCGCGTCACTCGAGCTAGCAAAGAAACTCGATAGCTATGAAAACAACCGGGCAGGCTGGAAACGTAGTTTCTCTAGATTTACGGGCAACGAGAAAATGCAGATAAGAAAGGTGGACCCGGCGACTGAAGGTGCGCCGCGAGTTACTAAACAGCCCGAATCGAAGGTGGAGCACACAGCTGAATTTGAAAGGCCTAAGGCGGCCACTTGCTTTAAGTGTGGAGAAGCGGGGCACTTTCGTAGGCAATGTCCGGATCGGAAGAGCGTGGAAAAAATATATCACGTAGCCGAAACGCAAGGTGAAGCCTTATTAAAACCATTCACATGCTTCGGAAAGGTCAATAATTTTGCCGTTAAGGTACTTCGTGATTCAGGTGCTACTTATGATGTTGTAAGCGGCAGACATGTGACGGATGACCGATTGACCGGGGAATACGTGTGGGTGATGCAACCACTCGATGCAGAACCAAAGAAGCTGCCGGTGGCCCGCGTCACGTTAGAAGGGCCGTTCGGCAGGTTCGTTACGAAGGCGGCCGTGGCGAATAGGAATTGCCAGCTTGATTACTATTTATTAAGTAACCGTACGGCCACCTTGATGGATAAGGTTAAAGGGGGTTTGTTGAACCACAATTAGCATGTGCGGTGCAGACCAGGTCACAGGGTCACGGAAGGACGCGTACAACTGCGCCTGACCGTCAAAGTCGTGAGCCGTCGCCCTCAGCGTCCACTAATGTCACGGGCGGAACGGAGGAATCGTTTGTGGGCGAAGATGAGGAAAGGGGCGTGGCCAAGTTAGATGCGGGTATAAATAATCCTTTAAAAATCGACAAACAGTCATTCGCGAAAACGCACCAGGAAGACGAGGAGATAAAAAATTTAACGGAGCTAGCCAGAGGAGTCAGCTCAGAAAAAAATGACTATTTCGAAAAGGGCGAAATTAAAGAACAAATTTCGGAAACTAATTACGTAGTACAAATGCCAGGGAAAAAAGAGGCAAAAGTAAAGCGGTACCACCCACGGACCGAATACGTTAACTTCCTCGGTATCACTTCGGAAGGGACGGCGGAGGAAGAAGACGAGCTGGATCGGTACGCGTTGAAATTAGACTCAAGTGATTTTGACATCGAGTCATTGCTTGACGACACCCATGTGGAGCCGGAATTTCGGGCAGCCTTGAAAGATGTAATTTTCAAATATAAAAACATATTTTCCGAAAAACCAGGATTAACTGACGTCGTAACAATGGACGTAGAACTCACTGATCACACGCAAACAGTTAGGAGCGCGCCGTATAGGATGTCACCGAGACAAACAAAAATTTTAAGAGACGAAATCACGAAAATGCTTAAGGAGGGCATTATCGAAGTAGGCGAATCTGATTTTACGTCGCCAATGATTCTGGTTGAGGCGCCGGGCAAGAAACCGCGGCCATGTATTGATTACAGGCGCCTAAACCAAATCATTAAAACGGAGTACTACCCATTGCCAAATATGGACGAAAGAATCGAGACCGTTGCGGCAGCAAAGATTATTACAACACTCGATTTGGCCAAGTGCTACTGGCAGATAGGTCTCACCGCCAGGGCACAGAGATACGCTGCAATTGTTACGAGTTTCGGCACATACAGGCCGTTGCGTCTACCATTTGGAATACGTAATGGGCCGTATCAATGCAGTCGGATGATGGCATCGCTTTTACGGGAATGTCAAGAGTTCGCTTTGCCTTACCTGGATGATATTGCAGTATTTAGCAATACATGGCAGGATCATGTGCGTCATCTCGACACAGTATTTGGAATTTTGCAGCAGGCAAAACTCACTGTCCAACCCGCGAAATGCAAGTATGCACAAACACATGTGCAATATTTGGGATATGTGGTCGGAAATGGCGAGCTCAGACCAGTAGACGCGAAGGTGAAGGCAATCCGAGACTTTCCCGTCCCGAAAACGAAAAAGCAGGTGCGCGCATTTTTAGGTCTTTCTGGGTATTATCGCAAATTCATTCACGGGTTCGCGGAGAAGGCGGCACCCTTGACAGACCTGTTACGCGGGCGAGAGCGGCAAGGAAAAGTAACGTGGACAGATGAATGCCAAAAAGCAATCTACCGATTGAGAGAGGCGCTCTGCGGCGACCCAGTGGTGAAAGCACCGGACTTTTCTAAAAGCTTTATACTACAATCAGATGCGTCCGATAGAGGGTTGGGAATAATTTTAGCTCAAAAAGACGATGCCGGAGACGAGCATCCGGTACTCTATATAAGTAGGAAGCTTACACCGACGGAATCCAAATATGCTACATCGGAAAAAGAGTGTCTGGGATAATATGGGGTCTTCAAAAGCTCAGATATTATTTGGATGGACAGGTAGCAATAAAAATTGAGACAGACCATAATCCGCTGGTCTGGTTAAAAAATTCTGCAGGGAATAATCCCAGATTGATGCGCTGGTCGCTGTTATTACAACAATACGACATCACCATCATGCATAAAAAAGGTACCGAGCATGTAAATGTGGATGCACTGAGTCGCATGTACTAGCCTGGAGTAATCTAGAGGAGTGCAAGGGGGCACCACGACAGTGGAGCCAAAATGTACAAAAACGGTGCAAATGTATAAAATTGTAAATACTATTGTTAAAAGTGTAATGATTGTATATAAAATGTCTTTTTAATTTTAAGATTTAGGTTTTGTGATAGACAGTCTAAGGCTGTGAGGGTTGTGATATTTGTTGCCCAAGGTTATAATCACAAAAAAAATAAATGTAATTCTGAACATTTGGAGGGCAACTTGGTTAAATTCTGAGTTAATGATTCTAGCTGAGCTATTTTGGGGAAAAATCATTAATGATGGTTGTTTCAAATTAACATCAAGGTTTTGTGTAAAGGTACAAGTATAATATGAAATTGGGAAATAAGAAGTACCAAGGGAGCATAAGTGTAATACCGTAATGTATTACGGATAGGTCGGCGTACAATCTTGGAAATTTTTTCTCTGTGATTGAAAAGTCTGCGAAAAAAAATTTTACCCCAAGTATGGGAGAGATTGTAACGTCGTGCGAGGGGGCCAGACGGTCAGCACATGTCGGAGGGGCGGAGGCGTCGTGCGAGGGGGCCAGACGGTCAGCACATGTCGAAGGGGCGGAGGGCCGCCGCCGCCGGAGGCCGGCCCTGGGGGGCAGTCTTTTGGCGGCGAGCGGATGCCCGCCGCAGGCGGGCCCCGCCTCGGGGAGCCGGGAGGGCGGGTCTCGGAAAACGGGTGTCAACTGTCGCAAAGGAAATTGATTGGTGCGTCCAGCGGCGAGGCAGCTGGACCCCCAAATTGCAAACAGGCGACATTCCGGGATGAGAGAACGCCATCGACATGTGGTGGCTGTCACGTGACCCCTCGCGAGGCGGCTGGAAAGTAAACCGCCGGAGTCATTCGAGTCTGAACCGGATCGGAGTGCGGCAGGCACTTGTCACCCGCCAGGGGTTATCGCGAGCTTAGGCTGCGAGGTGTGGCGATTGCCACGGGAGACAGACTGGGAGCGGCGCCAAGCCGCTGGGGTTTGTGTCAGTCTGGGGCGGGAATGCCTCAGAGGTATGCTGTGTTGGGAGTGCAGCGTGTTTCCAGGGAGTATGTATATACTGTAACTATCTTGTAATAAAACTGTATAAACAACTCCGTGTCTGTGAGTTACTCGCACCCGACGACGCCACACAACACATATTTTATTTGTTTATGACTGCTCAAGCGCCACTGAACTCTACGCAACCCGTCGTCCAGTCAAGGATTAAGCACTTTTTCATTGCATAAAAGAATTCTGCTCTTGCGATTGTGAAATATCGGCCGGAATTATTACTTGAATATCGGACAAGAAAATCAAATTTCTCCAAGATAGTGTCATAGCGAACGCAAGCTAAATTTGAAGGAGGTCGTTTTAACAATAGGATAGTTGAAACCGTGTTCAAACCAGGACATAGAACAAAACCCATATTTGCGAGAAAGTCTCATCAATTAGAATTTTATTATTATTAGAATTTTTGCACATCGTAGAGTACGGTTGTGTATGATGTATAATACATTGCAATAGCGAAGCATATCCGGATCCACTAGTATAATTAGTTTCCGGATTGTTTATAGCGCAGTATTATAATATATTTTATAACCTTTTATAGTGATTTATAGATCTCTAAAAACATTAATCTTAGTAATGTGCTAGTGTAACAGTATAGCTAAAAATTCATTAATGTCTATATGTAATATTATTGTATTAAAAAGAAATACTGTTTGCATACCACACCTTGAAAGTGTTAACAAGTAGAACAATGATTATAAAAATCTAAACAAAATTGCCAAACAACAATTTTGTCAAAAAATCGAAAGACGTCCATGAACCTTCAAAGCATGTAGGATCATAGCCTGAAGCCATTGAAAGGGTCATCTAAAACGTTCTGAGACACTCATGGGATCGATACCAACCTAACGAAACCTCAGATATAAAACTGGATCAAAATGTTGAGTTTGTGGAGTGGTAATATAAGACGTTTTAATGCCTATATCCACAAAATTTTACAAAGCACCAGCTATAATAGTTTTTGTTTGTCACGCACTCAGAAAAAATGAAGATCTATTCACCTTTATTTCCGTAAAATCAATTAGCATGTTTGCAGTTTAAGTTGTTGAAACAATTGACATTGAATATCTTGTTTGTTAGTGTTCGCCACATTGAATTTTAAGTAAATTAATTCTGCCTGCGCTCCATCATAACCCTGTCGAAATTCCATTTTATTCCTTGAACATCAAAATCTACTTATTGATTCAAAGGTTATAAGAGAGGAACGTCCTCGATTATGTCTATATCATTAGCATGATTATTTCTTAGGCAAAAACGATCTTGGAAATGGTCAGTTGTCCCATGCTGATTATTCAAATATTTATTTGAACGGGTGAAAACCAGAACGTTATAAGTGACATTTTATAAACTCTGAGAAATTTGTTATTTAAGTCAATATTACTGTAAAGTTAAAACCATAGCATTTCATTTGATGTTCAAAACCACGAAAATACATTGCTACAGAAACAGCCTAAAATAAACACGTTTTTCTCAGAATTTATAAAATGTCACTTACACCGTTCTTGTTTTCACCCATTCATTTGATAAAAAGCATTTGCACTTCGTCACCTCTGAGTATTGCGTATAAGCTTATTTTCGAAAATTATTAGGATTCAACTATTAAGAATCATATTAATATATCTATATTTGAAAACCTAATGTGAGTGTGTCGGCTTATAGCGCCGATTAAAATACCTTGAATTAACTATGCACAGAATTCGAATAATATTTATAGGAAAAATAATAATCTCATGTTTATTTATTTTGTTTTACACACTGAACGTGTTACACGATTATGGTCCGCACCTGAAAAAAAATATCATATGCTTTTAAATGGATGTTGTTCTCAATTAATACATGCATTATATACGACCATCACTCATTTCATTCTCCCTCAAAAATTACGTCAAATGACATGTGGCAGGTTTCCGATTTGAAACCTCATATAAACTGAATAATCAAAAAGAGTTCCATGAAATTTCGGTTATTTAATTCACAACAACTTTAAAACAGCTATGACAAGCGTGTAAATTACGGATCATGTATTTAAAGATCTCTTCTCCCTCAAGCTAAATGATACATTACAAAACGTAATGAACAACTCCCCAATCCCCAGTGCTACGATGGCAGCGCGAAAAAACACACAAAATTACATTTCACGCAAAATCCCATTCCTACGCATTCTGCCACATAATATTCCAAGCTCTTTCGTGTTCAAAGACCGTATTCCCAATTTACCGTCTTCGTACATAGATGTACTGAAAACATTGAACATTTTCAATATCACATTTTAAATTCAATTCAATTTCATATTTAAATAGTTTGAAGGATATACGAGTTTTCGGGATTCATAACACAGAAAATCTGTTTTCAAGTCCGACTGTCTTAATAAACAATAACAGCATTCTAACCGTACAAAGTATTTTTTTTAAGTGACGGCAATGCTACAACAAAAAGTGTTTGAAATGTTATTCAGATGTATGGATTAAGCAGGAATTATTGTGGATACAGCATTCATTTTACATACCACGACTTGTTTGCTGTAGTTTTTCTAATTTAATTTAAAAAATGCAATTCTATGAGCAAGAATCAAAGGTCACTTCTGCCTTATTCCATTTTTCCAGTACGTTGATATATCACAAGTACGAATGTACGAGTGAATTTGATGTTGTCGAGATAGAACGAGAGGAAAATGAAAATTGCGGGCACTATTTATCTTACGGAAGAATACACAGAGTAAGCTTGAGTTTCATTTTCAAATCTGCGTAACCGCACTTGTGTATTTCTTTATTTTTGACCTTTTTTCCTGAATGAGGAAATGAATGCTTTTATGAAATCCACTGTAATAAAAACGAACAGAAATACTTTGTTTGCTATTCTCCCTTCATGTGTATGTTACAAACACGAGCATCTAATATAAGAATTCTACATAAATACATTCGGCTGACTTTTTATTTCTGAGAAAACTGTTGTGTTAGAGTCAGAGCTATTGAATGGAAAGAGTTATTTGAGAAATAAATTGAAACAAAATATTCCAAGTAAAATATTAAATTGCAACCGCAAAAAATCTAGTAAGTGTAAGCAGACCCAAATGTATAAAATGAATTGTATTACATTCAAACTACATCTACAAATCAAAATAAAAAATGTATTAAGAGTGTGGAAAAGTCTTAATAAACAATAACAGCATTCTGTTCTGTTCTGTCTTCCTCAAACATCGGTTCACTGTTTAAGGTACTATATAAGTGCAGTTGTAGTGAAATTAAGCCAGGGTATTTGTTCAGATCAGAACTAGAACTATTCGTACTTATTATTGAGACAATAATACCAACTTTTTCATGAAAATACACTATTTTGTTCTCAAGGAAATAGAATGGGTGAAAGCTAATTTAACAAAGTGTATGTTAATACTACGTTACAATTTTTTTCGAAAATGTCCTTCAAAAACGTCTCATTTTCATCGGCAAAAAAGCATGTTTCCATATACGAAATAAATGTTGAATCAAAATTGCTACAGCTAAACATTACGTTGTCTTCTACGAGTCTGTCGGATCAACTAAGTACCTTCGATCGGAAAAGCAACGGCTCAAATGAATATTTAAGGGAGCATTACAAGTTGTCTCTCACTGAATTTCACGAAGATTTCAATAGAAATGTCGGAACATCCTCATCTTTCTGACCCTTATGTTCAATTACTCATGATATTTATGATTTCACCTGTATGCACGTATGTCAACACGCTGAGTTATGAAAGACAACTGGTATAATCGGAATACGTCAATAGGGACACCGATGGAAACGTGCTGCTACAAAATAATAATAACGCGATCAACTGATGAAGTCAGACTATTAATTCAATACTAAACTGTATATGTTGTCAGTATTAAATAGCGTATCACTACAACCGCAACGCTGGGGCAGTATCTGAGGTGGAATTGCTTGGGGCAGCCGCCCCGGGGAACAGCAAGGAGTGGATCACCGCGCGAGGGACACGCCCCAGGCGGTGTGCAAGTGCATCATGCACGGCCCGCGAGCGTAAGGGGGCGGCGTCGGAGGAGTAATTAGGAAGGACACGGCATGGAAGCACCGCGGCGGCTGGAAGGGGTCGTAGGGATCAGGCCAGTGAGAATGCAGAGCACTAGACGCGACATGGTACAATTCCAATGTGACACACTGCGAGAATGTGTAAGTAATCCCATGATAGGGCAAAATCATCAAAGGATGTAGCAGATTTAGCTATACATCTATGCTCCTTAGGATGGATGTCAGCCTAAGTCACTGCAAATTGTTGATCAAATCGATGAGAAAACAAACAGAGGTGAGCAAGAGAGAAGGGCAAATTTACGAAGTGCAATGTAACACATATGTTCGAGTAATGTAGTGCGACATCAATACAGAATGTACTTGTTTGTAACCGCAGCACCACGTCCTTTCAAATACACGACACCCGTCAATGAGGAGTAGTTTGAGTCGGTGGAAATGCAGAGCAAGACATTTAAGCGGGCGAGGCGACGCCACAGTACCGCAAAGTGTCCAAGTCACGCGGAGAGTAGCAGAAGAACAGTTCTAGACGCAGCAGTCAGAGGACTGTGGCTATAACACTGTGCCCCTTAGGAGAGAGGACTCAAGCTCAAGACTATGCGAAGGTGCCACCGTAGTAACTCGGGGCGAATAGGAGGTGGGGGACTCGCGGTTCAACATACTAATGCGACGAAGTCAAAGGTCTGGCGGTGACGCGCCGGCAGCTCGCCGAGGGGCCGTCGGGGTCGCGTTGGCGTCGAGGTGCCGGACAGGGCCCAGCAACTCTCCATCAAAATTGGGGATAAAGCTAGAGGTTGCTACTAAAGGATGCGCTAGTCTCGCCGGATGCAGGTGCTGGTCAGACTCGCCAACTTTGCGCATATAAATTGGTCAAGAAATACGAATACACTTTGATTATGAGCGGTTTATGAAATAAACTACAAAAGAAGTTAAATACTATGTGTTTATCTTCTAAAATTCATTTATTCATAATAATGCACGCATGAAAGAAAAGGTAGCGCGAACAGCGGCGCGATCGTTTGTATCAAGCACGTTTTTGCGTTCCGAGAACCCACGCACGTTTTAAATAACGTTGGTAGCATTTCGTATTTTAGTTCATGTAAGAAGGTGACGCTCTAGAGCGTGCCACTGTAATGGTCTCCACCACGTTATATGGGAGTTACAGGGCCCTGGTGCCGGACGCGGTCGCGGCGAGAGGAGAAGCCGCGGCGCTGGACAGCGTTGGCGCGAGGATAAGCGGCAACGGCTCACTCGTAAATGTTTAAATGTTCCAGTATCGGAACGTTAGACTTTGTATAACGGCAGACGGTAAACTCCTCAAATGCAGTATAACGTACATTAAAAAGGCAGTATCATGGACACTGAAAAATCAATACCGGAACCGCGTTTCGATATCAGCGCAGCCGCAAAAACAGGGTGGAGAAAACGAGGAAAGTGGTCATGGAGGACATCCTCAGAAACGCTTCTAGAGGTTATGACATTAAACATACAGCATGATGTTGTTTTGAATGCAGTGTCTTTCTTTAAAGACTACACTCACGAACCGACTCGCAGATATCACGTCATGTACACATGTTAATCGATATTGACAATGTTAATGAGATCCAAGAATACCTATGTACCAAAGTAGAGTTCCGTTGTAGGTAAGATAACCATTTTAGTCGTGACGAATAAAGAATGGGATGACGCGATGAGGGGGCGAATTCGAAGTGGCACATAGACAGGCAGCCAGAGGCGAATCCAGACTATGAAATGCGGGATTTGTTTTGAAAACAATCAGTACAATTATTTTAAAAAAGCGAATATAAGGAAGGAGGCATGACCTCTACGCCGACGTCCAAGGATCCGTCGCCGGCGGCGGGCACCGGGTGGCGGGTGGCGGGTTTGGTGGCGTGGAGTGGGTTGGGTGGCGGGGAGCGGGCTGGGGCGGGGGTGGGGGGAGTGGTTCGTGGAGCGTGGGGCGTGGGGAGTGCGGCGGGTGGCCGGTGGTGGGTTGGGGAGGGCGGCTAGCGTGTTGGGGGCCGGTGGGCGGTGGGCGGCGAGCGGCGGCGGGGGCGGCGAGGGCGGCGAACGCCGGGCGAGCACGAGTGGAGCGCGAGTCAGTGGAGGCATTCCGGGGGCGACATGACTCGCGAGCGGAGTGGGAACGGCGCGACATCCAGGCCGGGGGAAGGGAGGGAGGGAGTGAGGGAGGGACACGGCTCGTCCCTCTCTGCGGTCGATATTGACGCTCCTCGGGCGCACCGCGGCGCGGCAGGCGCGCGGCAGGTACGTGGGCGGGCGGGCGGGCCCGGGGACGAAAGCCCGGATCAGGCAGCGGGTCGCACCGCGCCGCGTCGCCGGGTCAGGTAGCACCCGGCGGGGCACAGGACGCAACGAACGACGCAACGCTTCTACAGAGTAACCAAACTTTCTCTACTCTACGGCAGAGCGGAAACTGCAAACAGACGCGAACAACGCGAACGCGAAATGCAAACAACAAACCAGGAAAAGGCTGGTCGTTGGAAAAATCCAAACAAAAAAAAAAATCCGGAATTAATAAGATAACATCTGCATGCTTACTGTCGCAGCATGAGAATCCACCCAGAAAAGTTCTTTTAATGCGAAAATGGTGAATTTATTCTGTTAATTACATTATCTACAATTGTATATGCAATAATGAAATATTTACGTAATGCATTAATGTCTACTTTTCTTTGGAACCTCTGAAATTCCCTGAACCTCAAACAGGTTTCCTAGACTTGCAATGAAATTAAATAGACCGAATGTTTAAGCTGCAAAATATAAACAAATTCGTATATTTCTTACTTAGAAAATTGGTTTATTAGTGATATTGTTTATGAGAAACTTTACGTAACCACGGGCATTATAAGCATCATTACATCAATAGCTACGTCTGAATTATTTAGGTATTATTTAGTATGACATCGCAGATACACGGCACGTCTGAAATCTCACAAGTGCTACAATCTATCAATCTCAATTAATAAAACACAAAAGTTTTTTCTTCGAAAGTGCACATTATAACGTTTATCATATTTCAAACAGCAATTTAGAGATCACCTGTTGATTTTATAGGCAATGATAAAGATAAAATTATAATCTCCATCCCACCATGAACATAATCCTATAAATCATTATCCATAATTTCAATGCAGGCCCGGAAATCCAAGTATTACGTACTTGTTTTTAGTCCCTAACACGTCGTGCGGGCTATATATTATACAAACCAACATACGAAATACTCAAAGGGCTATTCACTGCCCACGGCCGGCCGACAAGTGTTCCAGCCATCAGAGAGCGCATAGCGTTTCTTCTCGCGCCAACCGCGCCCGTGTGCCTCCCGCCGCCAGCCCTCTTCACCCCCCTCCCTCCGCGCCACGCCACGCCCACTCGCGGAACCGCCCGCTCATTAAGCGACCGCTGACACAATTAGCGGGCGCGGACGGGCTAACACGCCGGTGGCGGGAGGCCGGGTGCTGACGCCAACGCTGACGCGATTTCCACCTGGGATTTGGTCGGCCTTTACCAGGCGGCGGCAAGCCGCGGCAGCGCGACGGCCCAGCAAAACAGCTTGGCTGTGAGCACCACGTTTAAATACCTTGACGGGCGGTTCCACGAATCTAAAATATACTTTGTTTATTACGTCCGCGTACATGAACGTAAGTAGTTGCCAGTTCACAACGCAAACTTTGCTAACCGGGATGTACGTTCAAGTCCCGGCGGTTTTCGTCACTAGTTGTCGTCGTCACACGTAGCTCGCTGAGCCTGATTGTGGATTCAACGGCCGGCTGATCAGATAGTTCCCGTGTAGTTTTCCTATCAATTTCGAGCGGATGCTGGAGCAGTATCTTAAACAAAGGGTTGCGAACCACGCGTGCTCAGCTTCCCCCTCTCACGCCATTACAATAGATTAGTTGAGGACCGGCTGCGATAGCTCAATGCCGACATCGCGGTCTCTGCAGCTCCGTTGACTGATCTTCCCGACATTGAATTGAATTGAATGCCTTATTTTACGTGGCGAGACTCAGGCCATGAGGCCTGCTCTTCCGTCTGACCACAGAGAAAGGAGGTATTTCTTGGGCGAGAAACAGGCGATTTCAATTTAGCTCAGAGGCGTCATTTAGGCTTGAGGATCTTTTACATGCAAGTAAATCTACTAACATGGGACAGCCGGCTTTACTTTCCTTCCGAAGGAAGGCGTACGAAGGATTTTTTCGCCCTTAAAAAATCCACGGCTTCGATCGGGTTTCAACCCGCCAACTTGGGTATAACAGTCCGGTACGCTAACCGTTACACCATCGTCGCGCGCAGATTTTGGCAGATTTTCGCCAATAGTGTGTGTATGTATATATATATATATATATATATATATATATATATATATATATATATATATATATAATACATAACTGAATCGAATTCAACCATTGCCGAGGAGAATTCTACCCGACGGCTGCTTTTGTCCGTAGCTTTCCAAGGTTTCTCTTATCTGTTCCAGGCAAATGACATAGTCCTCCTTATACACGCGCGCGCAATACACTAACACACATGACGGGAGACCAGTCGACAGCTCGGAAGATCCTCCGCTGGGGCAGATACCTCAACGTGGGAAAACCCGCAATATAACGAGGAATATAACACTCACTTCTGGGATTATGTCTTCAGTAGTTGACACGCCTGGAATCGATACTCACTCATTTGGTAAAGTTCATTCCCATGCGACCCATTTCCCGGCCGTGTTCTCGGAAGGTTATTGCGAGTAAGCGGATATTCGGCCGGTACAGAGCCTCGTCAGGGCTGTAACGCATCGCACAGGGAACGTGAGCGAGCTCCGAGAATGGAGGTCCGTTTCTACGAAGCTTCAACAATACAACGCCACTATCTGACGGGTGTGTTGTTTTAGTTGTGCATTAATTATCACGCGGCGAGAATCCGGGATCTGTGTCGGATCGCGAAATTTATCCGCTTCACGTCGTCATAATTGTTTATCTTTTCATGCGGGCCGATGCGCCTGGTGAAAATTGGATTCGCGTTTCATGGCGCTGCGGGAACGGACTCGGTGTCGTGGAAAATGGGCGTCAGTTCATCTACAACTGCACGCAGCTATGCAGCCCGCAATACAATAAAGCAGCGACCTGGCCAACGGTAACCATTTCTCGCTCTGGAGACTGATGAGTAGGGTGCGGATTTTAATGAAATGTCGTCTTTTTTTCTTTTTTCTTTTCACTTAAGAACAATGCCATTTAGTACAGAAATTCATTTTATGTTATGGTGAAATGACATGACCCATTTTTATGTCATTTGTTTGCATTTTTCTTGGATTTGAATAACAAGTCATTTATTATCTTTTACGTCATTTTTAATGCATTTTTTCGATTTTAATATCATTTTAATATTTATCGATTTAATCGGTTTTAATATCATATTAATGGTACTTGCTTCAAACAATTTTAAGAGGTGCAACAAATGTTCACCACAGAATTTCTGAGTAGCCTATTCGATTTCTTCTTGTATAATGTCAGCCGTTTTGAGTACTATGTAATTTATAGTTCTTGTGACGTTTAGCGGCGCCATTGTCAGGTCGGCCGATTTCGCGATAAATGAAGGCAGAGATTTTATTTTCAAGAACAGTTCAAACCAGAGTTTGCAGGCTAAGTTCATTTGAAGAAAAGGAAGAAGCCTCTATTACATCAGCCCAACAGCTTGAGTTGTTCATCTGAAGTGGTTTTGATCAAATTTTTACGTCATTTTTAGAACATTTTAAGAGCATTTTATTGATCATTTTTGGCAATGTTTTAGGTCATCAAAATCCCGCCCCCTACTGATGATAATAATAATACGAATACGGTTGCACAACATTCATGAGAACTACGCGCAACCGACGTAATGTGATGCCTCATTTATGTGAATTTCCATCCAGCATGTTTCGAAAACTAGTCTGCTTTTCTTCTTAACGGAGAGGTCGAGTCGCTAATGATAATTAAAAGCACGGTTCTGAGAAAGCAAAAGTGATTTCAGTTTCCGCTCCCAAACTGCTGTCTCATTTTATACAAACATAATGAAAACGTACTTCTTTAAAATTGGCGCCAGGATTGTCTACGAAATAGCCACAAAAGTAAAACCAAACAGATAGTAAGATCAAGCCCCCGATTGAAGGTTCACTACTCTGGAGTAAACGCTGTGTCTCAAACATTGCCGGAAATATGTAGAAAATTACACATTTCGACAACAAAAAGTCTCGTTTTTTAAATGCGTATCAAACGTTTGTTACATCGTTGCAAATAAAATGTATTTAAAATTAAAAATTGCGCAAAGAGAATACAAATAAAATTATTGAATGAAAGAGGTATATATAAAGATCGTCCCACAAGTACATGCAGTTCATATTCTTTAAATCTTTTTTTTATACTCAAATTCTTCTGTTTCCATTATTTCTGCAGCACTGTAATTTAAGAAAACAGACACTAAAATATGTCACAACATTTTCCCATCCCTCCAATAGAAACGACACAGCACCTTATAATGCCGTTTATTGATTACTTGGTTGGTGATTCCGGGCTCGTCAACTGCTAAGGTCATTAGTTCCATAAGCGTCATGCAGGTTTTTATCGCGGGAGGGGGGTGATCTTTCCCCACACGATGGCGACATCCGACGCCGCCCTACCCGTCGGCTTGCAGGGTTTTCCCCAACCAGGTATCTCTCACCAGCGGAGCACCGCCCCAGCCGGGACAAGCTCTAAGCTCCCGACCTGTCTCCCAGGTTGTTGGTAGTGTAGTGCATAAAAGTGTGTTTTGTAAAGGATCGTATAGAACAAGGAAAGGTATAGGATGTATAGGATGGTATAGAACAAGGTGGAAAGATCGCACGCGGTCCGTGGCCCATTTTTTAGAGTACCGCTCTAGTATTCGTGTGGTGTTGATAGAAAAAAAACACGGAAAACTTCCGATCAGAGCAGCCGCCTTCTAGAATTCTCCTCAGGACAATGGCTGAATTCAATCTAGCTATGAGGCTGCTATCGAAAGCCCTGCCCTGCGTCAGGTCGAGTCAGAGAAACTCTGGCCAGAAGCACCGCAGTGACATCAATTAAAGCCCTGAGCCACCTAAATCGGTTTATCTCTTCGTGCAGAAACTGTGGCTTTTCCTAGTACGCGCTGACAGCATAAGCTACAACCATAAAACAATAGTCGAGTGAAACGGCCACAGATGGGTCTCGCCTGTGTCTCAACGCCCGCAGCTGCACGCAGCATCGGCGGTGACGGCTTCGTCTGGCTCGCCAGGAGGCGCAGGGCCACATGAATGCGCTACTGTCGCAGGAGTAGCACAGTGGTTCAGGTGATACGACAAAGAGGCAACCCTTCAGCGAAGAGTTACTTCGATAAGAATTCACAGTTGACGCATTGGTTTTGGGTGTGGCTTAGAAGAAGAATGTGATAATTGTAAAGATTCAAAGTTGTGAACACAACACGCCGGCTACAAAAATTTAATAAGTGCAAGGTATGGTTTAATAAATCTCTGTACGTTTAACAAAAATCACCTGATTATTTAATAATTTTATTAATAAGTGATTTCGAGCCAAAACTATATTTTCCATTAACACGCAACCTTATCCGATAATAAGTCTTCACCAAATAGCATGTAAATTAAGTTTTGAACAATTCCCGCTAGTGATTCATCATCAGCAATTGTGCATTGTGAGAACAAGGGCATGGGAGGACATCCGGAAATCACATCCAAATATTGTTTGGAACATATTGAGTTATTAATACGCTGACAGTGTTATTTTGTCGCGCTATATAAATTGTTTTGGCACGTGTGGTGTAGTAGAATAACCACAAGAGTAGCAGAAACGCCATAAACTCTGAACAATAATACAAAATTTTCCCAGTGATTCAGACAACTGTTCAAGATACAAGTAAATGCGATTCATACAAGTAAATGCGATTCAAGCAGACTGTAAAGAGTCATGTCTGGCTATGAAAACCTCAGAGCTTAATTTACATAGGCAGAATACGTAAAGTTATATAAGGGGTTAGAATTAGGTTAAGACCTACTAGTTAATACTCTAGACCGTAAAACAAATAATATACATAACAAAATGAATAAATTTTTCCCACTAATTATTAAATGGCTTTATCAATTCAATTATCTAGTACGTAAGCAGGGCTTATCTGATAATGATGGCTTACACATTGCAATGAAATCTTCCGCATTGAGGTAAAGAATTCGGCGTCCGAATTTCGACAACTAAGTCGTCGAAATATGCTAAGTTGGCAAAGACATCAAGTTGAATTATTTTTCTTTAAATGTCCAGATTCCCTCAGAGGTGTCAGAAAAGAATTGCCGATGACTGATCTGGCTCCCGTTCGTCATCCAGAGCTTTCTTCGCACATCGCCATCTTTGAGCTTTATATGTTACTGCTCCTGATGGATTTGTTGATTAGCGGAGTGTGATGATGGAATTGTGGCGCTGGAGACGGATATTAAGAATAACACGGTCAGCGAAGAGATCAAACTAGTCAAAACGTAGGGTGCTTGATGGCAGAATGTAGGAGCAAAGATGAAATACTTCGACGATACGAAGAGACACTACTCACGATACAACGTTCGGTAAGATGGAAGGTAAGAAAGTGCACTCAATGGAAAGTGACAGACTCTTCAGAGAATAGGCACGCTTGGAGAGAGGCCATTTATGGGATTACGAAGAATAGTACAAGCCCGATTATATAAATAACAACAAATAACAAATAATATAGTCAATAAGTCGAGTATTTTAATCGCATTACATTCACTTGAGGAGATTTTAGACCATGGAGGGCGGCTTTGCACTATGCACCACTTTAATAAATGTTTGTTAAATTAAATTTTGGCGTTTGTACGTTTTGGCAGTTGCTTTAACCATTAGTCGATTATTTCGATTAGTCATAGTCGACTAATGCTTAAAGCAACAGAAAATACAAACGCCATTTAATTTAACAAACACTTATTAAGGGGGTGCATGGTGCAAAGCCACCCTCCACGATCTAAAGTCATCTCAAGTGACTGTAATGACATCATAATTTTGAGGAAAACAAGGGCCAAGCTCTTTTCGTTTGATTGCTTCGAGCCACTGTGCTTCCCAGGAGCAGCGTCGGTGAAGTCACGGGCCCATTGAAGCGGCGCAGGGCGCCTGGGCTGGAGGACCGGCGGCGGCCGGGCGCGCGCGCACGCAGGCACCGGGAGGAGTGGCGTGGCGCGGCGCGGCGGACCGTAGGCGGGAGGGAGGGGGGGGGGGGGGAGACGGCGGCGGCAGGCACCTCTCGACTCGGGTGCTCCGTGACGAAATTAACGCCCGGCCACGCATTACGCAATCTCGAGACCCCCACAATGGAGCGTGATTAGTCCACGGGAACCCTTGGCACACGCCATTGTCTGGGGTAATGCGACTGCAAACAGTCGAGCCTCCGCCGACGGTGGCGGCGATAGGGGAGGAGGGGGGGAGGGGGTGGCCCTCCCGGCCCTCCAGAGTATCAATGAGAAGAATAGATAGAGATCCTCAAGAACAGAAATCGAAACAAATTTAATCCACTCTTCACTTCTCGCATTTCCTGATTGAGATTTGTTCATTACAACATTTTACATACGTTCCATTTCTATCCAGGCGTATCCATTGGCGTTCATTACCTACAACACTAATTCCCTGATTCTAAAGTTCGAAAGGGTCATTTAAACAACAGCATCGATGCAGAATATGGTAAATTCTGATAAATTCAAGCTCTGTTCAGCTTTTAGACTTAATCTAAATATTTCTACCATAACTGCACAAAACTGAACTGTCTATTTCAAAACTCATCTCTCCGCCAAATAATATTGAAATAACATCTGAATATCAATGGTTACCTTTTAACATGTTTCAAACAAAAGTTCAACTTTACTGGAATGCACACATTACACCTGAAGAAACTGCGAACACTTTACCAAGTGAGAGCAGAGTGAACCAGTGGGAAAGCAGTACTATCATTCACATAACGACATCGTTCTTTTATGTGTACCATATGCGTTCACAATCACGGCAGAAATACAGTTCTTAAGTAAATATGTTTTTCGTGATAGGTGAAATATCTCAATTGGTTTTTAAACACATACGAGTACATCGCTTACAGTATTACGTACAGTGTAGTACTTTCAGGGGGCGTTCTCTTTTTCTGTGCCTATCTATAAGTCTGGACGAGACACTACATTCTTTTTACACTTAAATGTTTTTTTCTTTCTTCAATGGAGCATGATTTGTATACCCCTGAAATCTGATCACTTTTATGACGGCACGTCCACAAAAGATCACTTTTAAGGAACTTTTTTCAATCTTCAATTAGAGCTCGTTAAGATAAAAAGGCTGACGCTTCATTACTTTGCTGAGCCCTTTCACCTTCAAATTATTGCCGAACACGCAAACATTATCACATAAAACTTTCTCTTTCTCGCGCTTATCTCCACGAATCTATCTCATTCATTGCGATATTTTGCATTGTGTTGAA